>JACJUY010000659.1:96778-206492 GCA_014220935.1 Platorchestia sp. MABIK
CGGGGGCTTAACTATAGCTGGGAAAAGCTCCTGCAGGGAATGTTCTACGTTGAGGAATGTACGGTAAACATTAGCAGGGGGAAAATATCCGTCATGGCTAGGACAGTCAGCAGCTCACAGTTCATTAGAGTGCAATGTGCGACGTTTGCTGATGAGCATTCAGATGCTGAGACATTGAGTTGAATTTATTTGAATCGAATTTCTCATGAGTCATTTAGGACGATACCTGCCCATCAATAAAGCAAATCAGGATGATGCCACGTAGAAACAGATATTGAGGCGAAATAAAATAGGGCATTTCAGATTGAAATTAACTTGACCCATTTTAAGGGCTGCATTGATTATTGGGGAGTCACCGACTAAGGAACTTCTGGCTAAGATCCTGAGTATGAAACTGGACGAAAAATTTGGAATGAAAGCTTCACCTTTGTACCCATAAAAATATGAATACATATAAATTACATTTATAGGCCATCATCATTGAATAAAATATTGAACTACAACGCCATTGCTCTGTGCCCGAGTAGTGCCTCGCACAGCTCCAGGCCTCTTCATGGAAATCGTGACGTCACAGTCGTGGTCCGAGATTTTACACCATGTGTGGTATACCATGTGCGCCATGTGTGATATATCAAAGGAGAGAAACTAAGTAACCTCTAATCAATCATTATTATCTCATAAAAAGAGGCAGATCAGGTTTTGAAAAATCTTGTGAGATATGTAGCAATATTTTTCTCTGTACTAAGTGCAAAAAAATTCTGTTTCCTATGTTCATTTCTGACACGACCGAAGATAAAAGTGTTGCCGAGCTTGTTTGGGCTCAGCATTAGCCCGCGTCATTGTATTAAAGAATATGAATTATGGAAATGAATATTTAAGAATTTTCTTGCAAAATCAGTAGGTCAGGGTCCTCATTTTATCTCTGGAGTATGTGTACTTTGTGTACTCTACTTTGTGTAAACACAAAGTAGGGCTATGCACAGAGCTTCAATTTTCATGATGGGCAGATACGCTCGAGGACGACTGAAATCGACAGTTATCACAAAAATTTAGCCCAGTTCTGTAAACCAACGGAAAACGCTCCAAATTTGACACTGTCACGGATGGCTGGCCGGGCGACGACCATGATCCTCCGAGTTCAGTGTCGCTTCTATGTTATTCCCTCTTTTGATACTAACATGAATTAGGACACAATAAGTTGCTTTATAATTGTATTTCAGAACTTTTCATACATCTTTTCACACCACTCATGTAATTTTTGATCAATGACACACAATTTCACAAAAGTTTTGCTGAAAATATTACGAAACTATTTATTTAAGTCCTTTCTATTCGTTTAAAATTTGTGCAAATGCTATGACCATGCAGTATTTTGATGTTAGTATTATCTCCCCGAATTTAGGATCAGGTTTGGAGAAATCGGCGGCACTGGCCCGAGGCCCAACGTGATTAGGCTGAAATATGGCGTGGGTTTTTAAACGACTGTACCTCCATTCCTAGTTTCATTGCACTTTCTCTGCAGTGAGGTATTAAGAGGTCGTCTCCTGTACTTCTCAAATTGTATATTAAAGCTGACTTTCCAAATGATTTACATCATCGTTGCGGTGCAGCTGGTAGTATGTATAAATTTTTCTGAGTCAATTTCAATGTACCGCATGATAAATCATAATGTATGTTTTTTTTCAATTGATCGTTGGTATTTAGCACTATTTATACTCTCAACATCTGTCCTAACTACAAGTTGCGAGACTCTTCATTTTCATTATGCTTTAACTTGTGTTTGAAGATCAGCTGGGTACAAATGGAAGGCCTAAATGACATTTCGCTTCTATCGACTTACCAAGTGCGTATACCGAATGCTGAAGCAATTTTATCGAGTGCACATATTTGTTGCCTTAGCATGCTCTGAGTGAGTTCTTGAAAACTCTCATGCTAGGTACGTTTTGTTTCGATCGCGTGGATTAGACCTCAAATTGCCAGCGGAACAATTAAATAGCCCTCTTAGGAACATAAGTACTTAAACACAATTTCAATAATTAATTTAGTATAATTGGACAAACCAATAAATGTTTTTTACTCACAGATTCCACGTAAAAATAAAAAAAGCATACTGAGTTTTTGCCAAACCTAATTTTGATGTCATGGAAGTCATCGTTGAAGCGTCAACCGATAGTAAAAATGCACTGTGCAGGGTCATGCAACTCTGAAATTGCGAAAAATTTTAAGGTCTTAAGATCAACTGTGTATAGGAAAATTAAGCTGTACAAAGAGAATGGAGACTTCAAGGAACAGACTCGAAGTAAAAAACCTAGATCACAACAAAACGTATCTCTTCTTAAGGGCATTAGCGACTTCATTAGGCGAACCCCGAAGTCTTTTAGGGAGATGACAAAAAAGAGTGGATAAAGTTCTTGAACAATGAAAAGGATTGTCCTCAATGATTTAATAATTAATTATTTCCACATTTAAAATAAGTTAATTTTTACCATAATTCAAACGAAAAATGCATGGATGGAGGATGAGTTTTGTGGAACGAGATGAAAAGAGACGCTGCTGGTAGCATCGTTTGAATTGGCGAGAAGTTGTTCAGAGCTGGAATGGTTCACCGCCAGCGAAATGATAGCGCTATTGAAACCTATGCCACAATTCTTGAAGGAAAGAATTGGTTACACTGTAAAACACGCTTCTGATATGGTTGGGGCTATCATTTTTTCAGTTTGAAAATTCGCTCTCATTCCCAAGACGCCAAATTACAAAATCAATGAAGAAGCCTATACATTAGTGGCATTCTGACGCCCATGTTTGAATCTTCTTTCAAACATCTTGCTAATGGTTAACTGCAATTTTCATCAAGACGAAGAGACTGCTTTCTCCGCGAATGTCACTCAGGCCTAGTGCTGAGACAAATTTACAGATTTTAATCATAGGAAATGTTGCTTTCTCGTTCACCGGATCGAAATTCCGAAGACTTAGTATGGTCAACTTTTGAAACTAGAGCATCTTCGAAAGTAAAACCATTCTGCTATAAATTTCAGTTTTCACTTGCCCATACTTGGGACGATATTCTCCAGGAATTGCTTTGTGTCGCAACTATTGGAACGCAACACCGATTTAAAGCCTAGAACCACTCCCCAAGAGAGGCGAACATGGTGGATTAAAATGCTCGTAAAGTAAATCGTTATTTTTAAATATTTCATTCTTTCGTTTGAAAATTGATTGATTTCATACGATCTCAAAACAATTTTTTGTTGCTTTGTTATACATAGGTGAGCTTCACCCTGTTAAATAGAAGGAAAATCAAAAATAGGTATTACAAGTGTCTGTACTAGTATGAGGCGATACGTTCAAAACAGCACGAGTACCCATATTCGTATAGTACATTACGAATCTCAAATTTTCTATCATCTTCGTACTAAAGCGCTAGCTGACACGTTCATATTTTACTATTACGGTTGCGAGTAAGATTATTTGCTCATCAACTTTTTTGAGTTCAAGCCTTTCTCAAATGAATCAATTTGTACACTATACACTTTGCATAGCTCAGTTACAAACACATTTAACTGAGAGTTTCCTCTCAGTTAAATCGTTCATAGAATACTAGCTGGACCACCATTTATGTTAACATCTAAACATTTGCTGATACTTGCTTGTGTAACATGTGTCTTATTCAAAAAACTTGGTTGAAAGTTCATCATTACGTGTGAACCATTCTGATTTGTCAAAATCTTGAATTTTAATCGTATGTATTACTTATGCAGGATGAATATATGTGGCAGCAAAATGTGAAACACTAAATTTTCATCATATGTATTGTTTACTACAATAATGAAACTAAATTTTCGACTACTAGCAGGAAGCGTCTTCGCACACATATGCACATTAATAGACAATAAAGGACCTTAGGAACGGTGTGCTCTAACATATGCAACACACTAGAGGAGTCTCCTTCTTCATCACAAGGCTTACATGGAAGGCTTACATAGAATAATGGCGTGGGTTATATGTTAGAATAAATGTTAAAAATGAAGTGTAATAAGTTAAATATCCAAAACTATTTTTTAAGCAGTGAAAGAAATTACTTCAAAGTGTCCAATGAAAATGACAGGATTTGCTGTCTAAATGCTGTTGTACGTGATACCGTCACATTACAACGCACTAGCAAAAAGGATAATGTTCTTTTCCTACAACGGTGACTAAGTACAAAATTCATAATCGATTTGAATTTAGCATCTTTTCGTAATAACCTAATCGAAATTAATCCCCTAAAGTCACTCGAACACAACGGGAAAGTTGATTGATTAGTTCTTGCCTACACTAGGTCGCAATAGTAACTCGGAGGCTGATGCCACGTGAGCGCCTTTTGAAACATTTCTTATATCTCGCAGTGTAGGTATGGTTGCGGCGGCTAGTTAGAGCACCACATTACAGACAGATTGGCCAAGATCTTAGCTGATCGAGATGCTCCATCCGTCCCATTTCGCAGGCCCGCAAGAAATATTTGTTTTAAATCCAGGGCAGCTTAAGGCAGCTCCTGGACCAATTCCTTAAATTATTTCTCAAAATCCCAGTGTCGGCTGCGGTGCACGCCATGGCTATGAAGGCGCTCAGTGATCGTCAAAGTCGTAAACTCGAGCTCAACTTATACATATAGTTGACATACTTTCATCATCCAACGAAGGAGAGGCAAGAGTTGTGATTGATCGATGTACAGAACGGAATCGTGCCCTCGAAATAAAAGACACTGATAGAAGTTATTGAAGAACAGTCCTGTTGAAGTAGAAGAGACACAAAAGGTACAAGAGAGTATCAAATACATTCATGGCTATTATGGCGTTGGGAGCGTGTAAATAAAGCTTGTGACATCAGTATGAGCTTCCAATTCAATCGTGTTTTCATGTAGCTTCCACATCCAACAAAATATTCACTGGTGGTATTCCTCTTATTTTTGCTTTCCTTGTGTAGAGTAAGAATTTGACTAATAATCGCCGAATATTCATATGCCTGCTCCATGTGCTGAACGAGTATATGCCTACTGGGTCATTTGCTCAATAAGTGTTTTCAGCGGTAACGTATTTTAAATGGGAACATTTTGGTGCAAATGACACTAAAAATCACTTTTATAAAAACCTGTTACTGTTCCATGTCTTTTTTAATGGGATTTTGCACATTGTGGTAATTGTAATTTCTTGGCAGCATGAATTATGAATAAATGATAAATCAATTTTCAACTCTCGTTCCACAGGCCTTTTTCCACTTTTGTCAGGCTTGGATGTACAGCGTAGGAAGCTAGCCAGTAAAAATTTTCTCGGTTTTACAGCTAGAAGATCCTGAATGCGGAGAATTTCTTTGACTGTAATAGCAGCAGCTTCAGAGGGCGAATATATTCTGCTGGCTTAAAATTTTGACAGAAAAATTTGGGGACATAAAAGGTGAAACTGTAAATGTTTTGGGCCACGAAAATAGAGCGACAATATGATTCTTGAGTCAACAACACGCATGTAGTACTCCTCATGTATAGCACGGTCGAATTCCGAGGAAAGATGGTATAAGCATGTACAAAAATTACCTCTTTACGTAAGCTCGCATGGTTCAATGGTTCAGGTGCGACATTTTTGAGGTGTGTATTAGGGTTTGCATCCCGGGATCTCGGATGATTTGGAGCTGAAGTTTCCCGGTCCGGGAACTCTTTTTTCCCACGAATTCCCGGGATTCTAAATTGTAAATATATTTCAAGATGTGAATGACAAAATAACTTAAAATCCTGCTGCGTAATATGATTAATCAATTACAAAGCTCAAGATAGGACTTCAGTGTTTTAATTTTATTGCAATTTGCATCACTACACATTGTAGTCTACGATACCTCATAATATAGTTCAACTATTGCATCAGACTATATTTCGTGGTTTGGTTTTGTAGGTAATAAAGAATAGACTGAAAAAGATACGATGGCAACAGTCGAAGTTCTAGACACTAAAGGTTTTGTGTGGCGATACTATGGTAAAGATGCAACTGAAGAAAGTGCGAAGTGTATTAGGTGCGGCAAGAGTTTACTTTGCAAAGGCCAGTCTCCAAGAGGTTTGTTACGTCACCTAAAGAGTGAGCACATCATGGTGAAGCCTGAAACTGTAGACCCAGTTGCATCAACAAGTAGCTCAGAAGATAGAATTCCTATTGGAACAAAGCGCGGTCATGAAAGAGAGAGCGGTATTGAAAGCACTATACCTAAACAAACAAAAATAACAAGTTCCGTAAAGGTGCATCAAAGTACTCCGGAAGAACAAGTGAACAAGCTTGTAGCAGCTGATGACCTGTCAGTAAATACAGTTACAAAGCGTGAATTCATTAGAGAATCCTTCTCAGCTAAAGGTTTTTCGCTTCCTAAGTCGCCAAGTACTGTGATGGGCATGGGCAACAAATTACAATAGCATAAACGCGAAAAGATAGAAAAAATCCCGGGGTCCCGGGAATTTCCGAGATTGTCTTCCTGAAATCCTGGGATTCCGGGATTTTCAATTTTTCCCGGGATTTCAAACCCTAATGTGTATGTTGTAACACAAGCACACTGTTCTCGATTGCATCGCATTTAATTTTTCAAATTTCCTGTGTGAGAATTAACTTCAGAACTTATTTTCCACAAAGCAAGGACATATTCTTTTCATTTAACTTTTTATTCGGTAGAAATTGTATTAAATTTTCAGCTTTCAACTCTGAATGTATGACACTTGATATCCTGGCATAGATGTGGTTTGAAGGACACTGAATGAACAAGCAACTGGCAGATCGTGGCTTTTTGAGGCAATGATGGACAATTCCAAAAATTCTCTAGGATTAAAATATCTGAAAGATTAAATCATGCGTTCTCTGTAATTATTTCACGCAAATCAATATCTAATTCATCATTGTGTTTACCCAACTCTCACCTCCCGTTAGAAACGGTTCTAATTTTGAAAATAACTCTAACGTGATCATTCAAGCGGCATGTTGGACTGCTTTATCATTTCTAAACAAATTGTTTTCAAAAAATTTGAATTATTTCAATGGATGGATTTTATTTGCGTTTTCTTACAAAACGTTCGAGCAATTTGGAGTAGAATAGCTTCTTTGAAGAATTGAAATGATATACAATTCTGAAGAAGCTCTCTCTGTCTCGCTTTTATGTTTAATTTGCATTGATCGGCAACAAGATCTTGGATTTATTTTTAATTCCCGGTGATCCTACGAAAGAATTCAGGCGTTCTTGTATCCAATGGACTGGCAAGGAAGTGGCCTTCAAGAAACATTGTTGATTTTATTAGAAATGAAAAAGATTTTACTTAGTAGGAAATTATGCCATAGTTAATGAAAGGGATCACGTGCTTGATATGATTTTCCATATTTCAAAGGCAGGTATTTGATGGGAACAAATAGAACACTATGCTGAAATAAATTATTTTGGTATGCTGTTTAACTATCAAATTTCTGAAAGTAAGATCAGAACTCTGACACGAAAGTAAAAACTGTTTTTCTTTTCTCAGTTACGAAATCGGTACACAAAAGACAATGTCACATTCCGCCGGGTCACTCCTTCGGTCTTTTTCGCTTTCAGTGAGACGTCAGTACGCAACTCGATTCTTCGATGACGCACAATTGACGCAAAGCCGTTAATGGCTCCGCCCAGACAGTGCCTGCCGAGCGATCTTATTTATTTTTTCTCATTCAGTTAACGGGTTCCAATCTTTCTGGTTGAGTTCATCACAGTTTCTATAGAAGGAATAGATTTCTAATTTGAATTGGTTGCAGGGCGAATCAGGGCAGCGTGAAAGTAAGAACTAACTTAAGCTGAACTCAAACACCGTAATATCAATGAATTAATACACAAGAAGTAAAAATAAGAACGAGCCTGGGTTACAGCTAAACATTCAAAGCTATGCTCCGAGAGTTCGACAATTTTTGCTTTGATGCTTGGTTGTAGATAAATACGACTCGCTTAAAACTATACGTGATGGCAAGATTCAAGCTGCTGGGATTCTGATAATCGATCTGCCATGTCACACTGTGACTCCTTGTATCTTGCAAATATTGAGGCAAAAAGTGAAGGTGGTATGAAGGAAGGACGACGAAAAATAAATCTTTTGAGAGAGCTCTGACGGAAGCTTTGTTTTTCCATTCTGTTGACGTCTGCCAACAAATCCAATCACTCGGGAACAAAGTGACAATTTTCTGCTTTTATAAAATTGGAATGATAAACTAAGGACAAAGAAATTTGTAGCTTCCGATTCATTTCTCGGCCTCATTCTGAGAAATTTCGAGCGTAGAGCGCGTGTGCACGCAGCATCTTGACGACGTCTAGCGCGGAAAATGTTCGCTGACCTGGTAAACCTAGTCAAGGGCATCGACGTGATGCTCTGTGTTCATTTTACGGGAAGTGGGTTACCGACCTTCGAAAGCCCCTCAGTGAAGAGGGAAAGAAACCTGACTTCATTTTATACTCCGTTTAGACTTTGAATTTATGTACTTCTCAAATTGTTAGTGAAAACTTTTTTTTTAACTTTTTTAACGTCAATTGTTCAACGCAGGAATTAAGTGTGAATTGCGAATATACATGTTACAATTAGTATTTTTTGTTTGGGCCATGTCTTTTGTCAACAATCAAGTGTGATTTTTTTGAGAAGTAGTAAGTCTAAATTTTTGAATAAGAACCACCTATTAAAATCATGAACTGATTGCCTAAGTAAGACATATGTTTGCTTTCCTAAGTTATGGTGTTTGATGGAATAGTTGCTTCTATAGCGGGAAATTTTGTGCATCGAGCTATTTAATCTCGTCATTTTCTTATTTCTTCGTATACAGAAAACATTCATGGGTGCGTTGCACTATTGCGTCTCTAATTAACTTAACTGTGTACATTCGCAGGCGGTCATGTCTACTGCACTGATCTTATGTTGAATGTGAGGCGTACGGCTACGTAAATTGAATGCTGCAAATGATGATGACAAGAAAATCTTACTGACTGTATCGCTACTGCTGAATCATTCTTCAGGGAGCTGAATACTTCCAGGTTCACAACACTTATGGTTGTGGGAACCTTGTCTGCTCTGATATGATAGAGTTGATTGGTAACGAGTGCGTCTTAATGTTATTTGCTGGAGACACAAGTAGTCCGAGTTACGCAGAAAGAATATGGAAAGTTTGACAACTCGATTGGTGTAAACTATCACTCACTTCCCTCATAAGCATGAGCGATGGAACCCAAGCAAAGGATTTGCAGGGAAGCTGGTAATTTAATTCATTTCAAAACTTTCTTCATAGGTATTACATTTTCTGAAGTCTAGTACAAATTCCATAGTTGAAACAATCAGTGGAAGAAACACATATTTTGAAAGCGTTTAATTATTTGAAATGATAAACGATGAGGAGTTTGTAAATATAGGATAGCATGTGTTAAAACGATCGAAAAATTCGAGGTTACAATTCGTTTGGCGCTTAAATAGTGACGGCGTTTATATCATCCAACGATAGAAATGCTGATTCTTGTTTCTTAACTCTCCCATACGTTCCTTAAAGGAAGCCAATTTATAATTATTGATCTCGGAAACCGTGATTGGCGATTGGTGCATGAATTAATACATTTTTTCACTTGAGATTGACTTAGCAGTGTACGCGAAGTCATTTGCAGTTACTCGTTATCGTTCAATAACTGCAGCTAAGTCATCGCCGTTATCCATTTCGTAGCAAAATTTAAGATTTCATCCGTTAATAAATCATGATTATCTTTTGAACAGCTGCCAAGGCTTTTTAATTTGAAGTAAAATAAAACTAGGCGATTGAATTTTGATCTTCGAATTTTAGGGACCAGTATTTTTCAGGATAGTGATCACGGTGAGCAGGGACTGTTCATTAATCAATATTAATTGCGTGTAATTGAAGGGACCCGAGCCGGCAAGACAAATCTCGTCCTCAGATGCCCTGGGCAGATGAGCTCTGATTTACGAGCCGCGATTGCGCCCTCTCTGCTGCTGCCATCTTTTGCGCCGGTACTCCTCTAATTTTCTATTCAGTTCTCCATCGGAATTATTTGTGAAGGTGCAGGAAGAAAAGGTCGAAAAGTTCAACTCTATCACATTCAAGATTTGGTCTTGTATTATACCCTGTGAAGGAATGTGAAATTTAGGAAAATGGTAGTTCACAATATCGCATTAGACAATATTCGATATTATTGCACGTGTCAAATTAATGGTAATTGAATATAAACATTTTAATTTAAAAATAAAGCGTAGAGACCACGTTCTGGTAAAAGAGATAAAGGAAAAATTCTCTAAGTATTTTAACTTTTATTCTGCGAAATCACTATGAATTTTCAGTCACCAAATTGAATTATAACGGATCTCAATTATTACCTCCAGTTTGGAACATTGAAATTCTCGGATTTTGTAGCTCGTTTCCTCATCACTCTGCATAATTTTGGGCTCCGAGAAGATCAAGTTTGAGAATAAATTGATTTTGATGGCCGATCAACCACACACATCTAAACATGGTGCTGTACTAGTCATTTTACTGTAGGATAAACGAAACGTGATTCAAAATTCATTCTGTTTTAGCTTATATTGTTAATCGGTCAATTTTTTAACGCATTGACTCTACTGTGAATAGAGCGTGTTACTTTCTTAAGTGATGGCATTATAAAACCGTTTTCTTCCGTATATGTTTATTCATTTAATTCTTCCTGTAGAAACCCTGCATTCGAATTAATCGACTTAAAAGATTTCCTCCATTTATTTAAAAGAAATGCTACTTCTAAATTAATTATCAAGTCCTGGAGTCGTCATCACGTTCTACGTGGTCATACTATAGTGTCACGTAAACGAGGGATTTCTTTCCCTTATTTCAAACCTCGTTTGTTACAATTTTTTTTGTGCGTTCAAGTCTACAATCACTTCATTGGGATCCTGTATTTTACCTTGCACAAGGCAACTCGTTATATAAATGAAAAGAATTGAGAGCAATTTTGTTCAGGCAATGATTTTATCGATCGAATATTCTTAATAAAGGGAACCCAGTACGAGTTATTCTGAAATGAATGCTTCCAAAGGGAGAAATTGACCTCTCAATTTTGCTTATGATGACGATGCGATCAAGTTGTTTGGCTCCCGCGACACGTCTAGACGTTTGTTCTCCCTGAGGGGATATCATTGCTTTAGCGCCTTATAATGTTGATGGTCGTTGTTGAAAGATAAGCCAAGTGAACGTGGTTGTCCATTTCTCCATTTCCAGGGGAGAACAGAATGCGACATCCTTTATTGGGAGGAGATGTTTTTATATGAGTAGCTGTTAAGCATGGAAAAAAATTCAAACTCAATCGTACCATTACATAAAATGCTAGTATCGACCTTGGACAGGAATTGCAAAGAATATCTTGTCACCTTAAAATAACCTAATCCTATCCTTCTTGATACCTTACAACTAAACGAAAGAAAATGTATTCAATAACATGCATTGAAATGGAATTTATTCAATCTTCTAACAGTGATGCAGTATATTTTTTCAACAATCTAGGATCATGAAACCTATCTGGCGAACTTTTTCCAATAATGATTTCTTTAAAGATGAAAAAATTCATAGGACAATTAAACAGAGATTTGATGCTATCCAAGCCCATGCTCAGACGGTGGCACTAATTAGTGTAGATCCTTGTTTGAAGAATGTCCTCTGATTAGGAGTCCTCGTCTACAAAAATGTTGGCGTTCTATTAATGATTTTTTTCAAAGAATCGTCTGTATTCAACCTTATTCTTTTCAGTCCTTACATCATTTGACAATTATTCTCCATGGCTTCCTCAACATAAGTGACTTTTTCACTGCTACCATAAAATTTGAAGACACTCGTGTATCTGTTTCCACTCTTGTTACCTAGGGTGTGAGTCCAAGAAATGGCAGACCAAAGCTCAAGTTATTAATATTGCGTCCATCGTTTGTTCTCTTCTGGCCCGAAGCCTATTCATATTTTTTCATACATAAGAAAATAACATGAACTATTGAACTCATTTCCAATACAAATTATAAATTTAGTTCTACTAAGATTCTCAGTTGACGTTCTTTTCTTCCCATGAAGTGACTAAGTGCTGTGAACTTCACATCAGCTGCTCTCTCGGTAGACGCAGCGAACACCGACTAATCTCGAGGAACTATTAATTTCTTCAGAAATTGTGCAATCGACAATTTTGCAATTTTAACGGAACAATTCTATTTGAATAACATAGTTCACTAAAAGTATCACTGACACCAGGTGGCATTTCCACTTTATCAAACCCCTATGTTCGTTCCTAGTAAAAAAAATGTCATCATGGGAGAATTGATTTGGCAAGTCTAATGTAACGGAAGATTTCAGCGTGTTTCCGAAGACAATATCCCAAGCCTAATATGGTCCAGATAATTCTCCAGCAGAATAAAAATCCTCAAAGCGGCCCAAATAGCAAGCAAACCCGTAATCGAATGCCAATGACAGAATCGATGGCCACTCCCGAGACGACGGGGTGTGGGGCATTACAGAAGCATCGTTGACAGCCGTCAGAAATCAGACCCAACCATTAAGGCGAGCAAAGCTCTCGAGCAAAGGCCGCTTCAAGTGATCTTCTAATCGGTCTCTCTGAAAGGAGGGCGGCAAATCGCAGATAATGAGGACGGTCCAAAGAATTAGGGTGGCGGAAGGAAATCTATCGGAGACCAGAAGCTGCTCTCGGACAAATGTTTTCTGGATCACTGCCTGAGTAAGCTGTGCTTCTAGGCAAACGATAGCGTTGTGGTTCGTTACCTTGTTTTTGTCTGTCATTGATGTTCACATTTCATAAAGATTTTTTTCAAATCGTGAATCGAGTTGTACAGGATGAATGTTCAAAATTTGTGCAGAGCTGCGTGCATGGCTCTGTTTCCTATAAAAATAGTCTTAAATTAGTGTGTCGGGTTCATTCGTTATGAGCATGAAATTCACTGAGCTGAATCATAGTGAACAAATTGATTGTCAGCGAGGAAAATGTTCTAGAATTAATGAATTGAAAAAAATTCTTCATGAAGTGTTCCTAAAATTTTATTTTCAGGTAGAAGATAAATTTTCTCCTACTACTGACAAACCACGAGTAGATGGAAAATTGATAGTCGACGAAAATCAATTGAAAACAATATTTTACATCCAATACAATACTATGCAAATCCCCTTATAAGTAATAAAAAGCTGCTCTGTAAATTCACCAAGTCATTAGTTTCCCAGAAAAAAATTAATGCGTGCACATTTTGGTGAAATTAGTTTTTTGAATGTCTATTGTAAGGGTCACAACAAGTTCAATTTCCCACTTTCAATCGTACACAACAATATTTACCTATCAAGTCCAACTCACCTCACGCCGCCTCACGCTCAGGGTCTTTACAGTGACACGGAACACTAGACAGTGCCTGGCTGGTCCACAGGCTCTTCTAGGCTGATGAGTTCCGGGTTTAAAGTCAAGACTTAGCGCTAACTAAATGCTGGTAGCCAATGTGCGAGAGTTATGAGCCTCCTCTCGCCCCCTCTCACAGCCATTATATACTCACTATTGCTCGAAGCAACAGGCTTTATCATTCCAACTGAGGGTAAGAAATCAAGCTGTGCCGTACCACGCTGCCGTCAAAGCCTCGAATTTTGTAAATGTTTAGAATTTTCATATTTACTTCAAATTGCGTTGAGAAATTATGCATCGTTGGCAAAGTACAATATATTCAAAGCCAAAACACAGAAATGAACGACTCCTCTATCGCGATTTGTGGCAACAAACAAAATACAACTGAATTGATATAAGACAAGTCAGTCGGCGGATTCCCAAGAATACAGCAATGGATGTAGCAGTCGAAGTCCAGCCCCGCACTCGGATTATTTATTAGTTTATAATTTTGTTCAACAATGAATTGATTTACACATTTCAAGTTGAAACGCTGAATGGAATTTGTTCGTTTTGTCTCAGAAGCTCAGCGTACGCTATAGCGTTAGACTTCATACAAGAATTACCGTAATAATTCAACGCTGTTTCGTCCATCCCCCCCAATACCTTCATTTCATCACTGTTTCAGGATAAGTAGGCTTCATTAAACAAAAAGTAAATATTAGAATCTATACTCTCGGTAATACAGTCAATGTGCGTTATTGTGCCTTTCTACTTAATTCTCTTGCAGAATCTCAAGAATACCATCGCATGTCAGTATCTGGGTGTGCGCCTCACTCCAATAGTCTCGCGATACACAAAAATCATTGCATTTGCCAGGACCCGGCTGTACAAGGGTGCGCCTCTGAAACTAATATCCTCATGTGTGTCAAAATTCTTCCATACTGTGTGTGGGTGTTCAACACTGTTAGAACATTTCTACCAGGACGTATAGTGTATATTCCATATTTTATGCAATCTGTAAGAAATTAGAATTTATGACATTTTTTTGTCGAAATAATTTTCTGTCAAGACTAGCAGATTCCTGCATTAATTTTCCATTGAAGGAACAATTACCGCCCTGTCTCTACCGTTTGTAATGCAATTCTTTTTTTTAGGCAAACAATAATAGAAACATGCAAAGGAACTTGTAACTTCAATACTTTTTCGTAAATTTATTCCAAAATGGCTATAGTCAATTTGAACAAAATAAGATCCCACTTCAATCATAAGCATAAAGCTCTAAAGGGCGGGGTATAACCGTTAATATCTAACATATTCGCGCACATATACATATTATGCAGTGTGCGTTCAAGTACGTGGGCTCGACTACTGGAGCCCTCGGTATTCATGCTGTGGAGCAAGTCTGCAAAAGTTTTAGGACCAACCAGTTCCTTTCCGCACCCTCACTTTTCTCAGTCCACTCTCATGCAAAAGGTGTAAACTTCCAGTTCGGTTGGATGATTTTAAAATAATTTCCTTAGCTCATAGTCTGAAAGCCTCAGCAATTTGGAATCGTTGAACATTTTAAAAGAGACACCAGTTTTAACTGGTTTATCTGGGTAGACCCCATATAATCTGCATTTCCTAAGTAACTCGTGTAGTATTTATACTTTATTTTTTTATACTCTTTTCGATATTTTTGGAATTAGATCTGACATTTTTTGTCTCGTTTCAAAGATGAAAATGACCTATGAGGTCAAAACATTTATTTAACCATATTGACATTTTATAATAAGGGAATTTGATTTCGTTATATGAGATTTCTTTACACTTTTCATTTATTATGAGTGCGTAGATCAGTATCCGACCGATACGCTTAGAAAGCGTATCTTTCTAATTCACTTTCCCGTGGTGGTAAACAACCTTTCCATAGGTCAGCACTTTAGTTCTGTAGAGTTTATTCTGCTCGTCACCTGTGGCGCAGCGAAACTCTAGCAGAATCCTGTTTCTCTTTTATAAGTCTTACTTCCCTGCACTGCTTGTGTCTAAAGCTGCTTCGAAATTGTAATCTCTTTTCTAACCCAAGTCAGCTAAATATTGAGCACCAAGCCGCCAGGCTCAATGTCCCTCAGGAAGAGTTTTTGTTCCAGTTTTGGGATCGCAGATCTGGCGAAGGCCCAGAGCATCTCTGTCCCTATTGGCAATGGTCTCTGTGTTTTTCCTTAATGAGAGTAAATAGGAAGTGAATCAGGCAGCCGCAAGTTTTCTTGCCGCTGTTTAGTTTCATGCAGCGATTTATTAATATTATATTTTTTCGGTCATACTCTATACACCCCGAAACCTACTTAGTAAATATTGTAATTTTTTTAATATTTTTCCCTGTGTAGTTATAGTGATTTTCGCTATTGAGTAAATCTAATTTTTGCTATTGAGCAAGTCCATGGTAGAAATTTTATTTTAAACACTAATTTAAACGCATGTGTTGAAAAATCAATGTTCCACGATAACAAAAAAAATTAAACTTTATTAACGTTAGGAAATTTACAGAAAAATTGTCATCAGAAAGTAGGATTCTCCGATCCAAAACAAATTTGCCATTTTTTGCACCCTAAGATCATAATTCAAGAAATGGTATCTTGCCCCTAAAGAATTGCTTCCAAAGTGTGGCCTTCAACCACTCGAAGCATTTTATGACTTTTTTTTTGGAATCGCAGCTCTCGGGAGTATATGACTTCTCTCAACGTTATTTTCCAGCGATCTTGTCCATAATTTCAAAGACTGTCTCACGGGCCTTATCGAGAAATCCTGACTCAGCTTAGCCGTAAAATCAATGACTTCTAAACCTAATTTGTGCCGGTCCAGTTCTAGGGGTGTCTGCTGAATTGTCGCGTTTAGTGGCTTCTCCTCGATGTTGGCATCAGAATGCTCCTCCTACAACACATTTCCTACTTAATCTGTGAGTCTTTCTCGATAACTCAGCTCTCGATTTATTAAACCTCTCTGGAATTCTAAATCCTTTTGGAACTGTGGTCTTTCCGACTCGTATGGAGCCCAGAGAAAGTAGCTTACGTGTTTGTTGAACGAAATGTAAAGAATTTGAATTATCGACTGAACACAGCGCTGGAATAAAGTTCGCATCTATACTGCAGGGCTCTCATCAGCGACAGGGAACGAAGTCAATGATGCGGCTCTTAATCGCTTTATAGGCTCGCAGCAAAGGCTTAACGCTCTCTTGTTTAGCTCTGCAGACCGCCAGTACAGGATATGGAGCGTTCAATGCTACAACAGAGGCCATTGGGCGTTTTTATACACTCATGTCACCACAATTTATTAGCATTTGATTGGATGTCTCAACGGAGTAGCATACCTAATTAAATTGATGACTGTGCGTTTCCAATTTAACTATGGCGCCTAAGTATTTCAGTCATTTTTTGGGGTATTACAAGCAGTTGTGAAAATGGAATCTTATTTAAAGAAATTCGTATCTAATTACGTTCACAACTTAAAATTTGTCCCTTTGCGGTGTACTTAAATACGTTGACTTTAGGGTACGATTTTGCGGCAAATTGTAGATGTTTTTCATACATCGAGTGCGAGTACTCCGTTGGGAGGAGAAAGAAGCATTCATAGGTACACGTTAAGCTGAGCAAAAGCTAATGAGGAAGTATGCGATGTTTAAAAATACGAGATACTTACTGAAGAGGAGCAATTTTCAAAAATTTAACTGTATTCTCTCGAAACGTTTAATCATATGGCCGGAGATAGTTTTTTGTTTACGTAATTTTCGGTAGAGTTACCAGTTGCTCAAATGAATAAGGCTTACCTTACTTATCACAGTTCTAAAGCACTGAGATGAGGAGCAAACGACATTACAGCGCATAAAATACCAGTTGTTACCCTTCATTTGCCAAGGTGTCGACAGGATGAAGTGAGATGGTTGCGGAAAGAATACTACCTTTCGTAAACAGGGCATTTGCTCGCCGTCATTATCGACAACTGAGTTGCATTTTTCAATCGAAGAAGCCGTTTAAGAGAATTCTTGCTACTACGGACGCTGTTGACGAAGCCCGATGTTTAGTAGAGTTGTGAATTCTTAGTCCTGCCCTCTGGTGACTTTGCGCTCGACATAAAGTACGGAACGAGTGCTATGTTATCGGCACTTTCTTTAGTCGCATGAGCGAGTGACGCTGCGCATAATCGATTATCATTTGGCTTGAATCAGGGCAAGATACTTTGCCAAAACACATAAAAAAGCGGCCATTGAGCGGCCTGACGACACCCCGGGGAGCTCATCGCAACCCCTTCAGGGGCGCCGCGCCTCGGGGATCAATTGCGGCTAAATCACATGAGCTGGGAGATTCACGACCGGAATTGGCATAGGGCGCAAGCATGGATGCTCACAGAGGCTGCCTTGGCTCCAATGAAAGAACTCCTAATGATTTGTAGGCTCGTGAGAGACACATCGAAATTGATGCTCATCTTCATTGATATCAAAGAGAGATGATTTCTGCATCGAAAGATCCAAACCTATTAGCCTTATGCGCAATCGACTGTTAAGCCTACACTTGCTTCCTGACTAAAGTTGCTATCGGTGATAGTTTGAAGACTTGTTATGCTTGTTTTTATTGCGCGTTCTGTGGATCTGCCAGAATTTTGCGATGTGAGCAGAGAGTTCGTACATTTATTTGTATCCGTCTATCTATTTAGTTCTTAATTTTGGTTGGATGTCTTCATAAAATATTTTCTTCGACCTGGAGGTCCACCTACTGGCATGATGTGTAGTGACTCTTAACAGTCAGTACTCAACACAAAATACTCTCTTCGAATTATATACATCGTTTTTAGCTCCAGCTACAATCAAACAATGGTATGTAACTAGATGACCATTATTAAATAGGATTTGAAAAATTGACACAATTTTCATTATTTATCACCAAAAATAGAACCTCTGAACACAAAAGTTTCAAATTCTTTTATTTCATCATTTAAATTTGTTGTTTTTCACCGTGGTTTATCTGCGTGACATTCTGAAAAATTTTCGTCTATCAAACATACTCATTTATGCCATCTATGAAGTTGCGAGTGTTTTTTATTCAGTTCCTGTTCTCTTGCCATGTAATTACTGTGGAGAAACGTGGCTAAAGATAAATGGTTATAAATTAACTTTCTCAATTATGTGGTCCAGCTGTATCATAAAGGCCATGAATAAAGGTATTTCAGTTCTAAAAAGCTAATGTGAAAAAGTTAGGATGTGTAATCAGAGAGGAGAAGGGAAAAAAGTCTGTTACCATTGCCTAAAAAATGGGCCGTCCGAGGAAATCAACCCATGGAGCAAAAAAGTGATCTTATTAGAAATCAAGCAGAGAAACACGTTTTAAAGATTTTTGAGCTTGAGCAATTCGAATACATGCTGGGTGTTAGGCGATGCACTTGGTTATCGAATCCATTATTCAATAATTACCCCCTATTAGTTCAACGTTTTCTTTCATGTGTTTGGCCTGTGGCATAGTGAAAAATAGACGAGTTCCCCGCACTAGATCAATGTGTCTACGCTAGGGGTTCTCGCGTGCATTGACTTAAGTTAGCCCTCAAGCTTCATTTGTATATTATTTCAACAACCCAACATTAGTTTGATTACCAAACTAATTAATATAATACTAAAGCACGAATATTCTATGTCTTTGCTATGTTATGCAGTTGCTCATGTTTGTACGCGCTATTTTTGTAAAAGGAAATAGATCAGTCTTTGCTTAAGGAAGAGTACCCCTTAATTGGGAAATTTTTTAGAGATTTTGATATTAGCTGCTATGGGAATGTAAAATGTCAGGTTCATCCTGTGAAAAAATGAGGTTCGTACGTTTGCTCGTGTTCCCGCTACAGGGGTTTGAAGAATTGGGGGGAAGGGGAGGGAAGGGGGTATTTCATCATGTTACATCCCATCTCTTCTGTTTCTTCACGGCGCGACGTTACTATGTAATCTCCTGTGTCTCTTTATTCCTGTGTCATGATTGCAAGGGGCCTAGCTGACCCTAAGAATAATGATAAAGAAAAATTGAGATTGTTTACGTTTATTTTGTCTTTTTTGGGAGGTCCTGGTTGTGGGGTTTCAAAATGCATATTCTCCAACAGTTTTTGAGCTACAGTGATGATATGAGTAACATTGGATGCGGAAATAGTCAGGGATTATCATAACTTTTATGCAAGTTCCTAATTCGATGTCGATCAAAAGTAATGACGCCACAAATTCAAAATTTTATCCATAACTCCTTTTATTGATTTATTTACTTATGAATAAGAAATGGAAAATGCCATGTAATTTATGATAATGCCTGAGTCTTTCCGCATCCATTGATATTAAAATCATTAGTGTAGCTCAAAAACTGAAGAAGGAGATGCATTTTGAAACCTCCCACAATTACGTTTTCTATACATATCTTGTTTTCTGTGAAAAAAGCGCATTTTTTACCCGTATTTAAAAAGTGCTTTCAATGCATTTTTTTATCTGTACACTAAATTTCATTGTTCAAGGTCCTACAAAGAAAATCTCCGTATGGGGTTCTCTTTCCTCATGTCTCCGTGTATTTAAGAGGCACTGTAATGAGAATCATCATTCAACACCTCACATTCTAAGGTCAAAGAGTTTCGTTTCTCCTTTTTATATTGGCATTGGTCTAAAGTGAAACCTCTCCTTGAAAGGAGTTTGAGAGACCACCTTGTGAGGACAAACTATTCTATATAGTTTTGTCGTAAAGGAAGACAACTGTTGTAGTTCAGCGAATCAGGAATTACTCTGAAAAGCTCAATCAGAATCATACGGTGTAGACAGTTGTACGTTTTCCTAACGGTGCCGCCGTAGTTCAGCTCAAACAGCTCTTCTTTTTTGTTGCTCTAACGGACTAATTACGGCGTATGTGGCATCCACCACGAACCTTAGAAAGGGCAGCTGCACGAAAAACAAGCGCCCAAAAAAAGGTAGCTGCACAGAAGACAGCCCCTTTCTCGCACCCACACGTCGACCCCCACGAAGGTACCGATACTGGGATACTGTTGTGAGATGGGAATAAATACTGAAGGTCACTCATAAAGAAAACTAAAGCTCGTTAAATTATGTTCTCCTCTAACTGTTAAATTACTCTTAAAATCACGATTCTCTCTGTAAACTTTCGAAGGGATGTTACCAGGGTTTTCTTCAATTAGAATTATAAAAGAAAGCGAGAATGCATCTATCTGTCAAGGTATTTTCGATGAATTCGGATTTAAGAGTTTTTGTTAATAAACAAAATACTCGACCTTGCAGTGGCCGAGTGTACAGAGCGCTTGCGTTCTGTGCTTCATGCACGGGTTCGAGCCCTGTACGCAGCGGTTGGCGTGAAAAACGCTGACGCGGCAAATCAGGGTCGTTGCCTGCAGTGTGGTCACTGTCCTCACGGAATGTCACCTGGGCACTAAACGAGAGGAAAATAAGGCCTTAAAGCTCGGGCGTGACCAGGGGCCTTGGGAACCCCTATCACGTACATTCCCTGTAAGAGTTTCATGTCAATGATGCTCAGCCACTCTCTACTAAAAGAGAAAAAGGCTTGGTATATACCATATGTTAATAGGTAACACTTAATGCATTGAGTAAAAAAAAGTTCCCGGAAGGCTTTCTGATTTTAAGTGAAAAGGAGAGAACTAAAATACCGTATAAAAAAATTACTCCAATTGAAAATTGCAAGTAAAACAGTAAAATTGAATGTTATGAGCTTTGTATACATTGAAAATTCAAATGTTTCTTGCACGGAGCGTACGACCTATTCCGAACCAGAAATATTGCATCAAGAATCCTTTTTATGTGTTTTCTTTGCGTATTCTGGTACTTCCTTAATCTAAGGTATCCATGTTCTTCTCTATAACGGGAACGAAGATGTGCAAAAAATTTTCGGGAGGCTTCCCCATCTTAAGTCTAAGATTTCGATCATAATGTCCTATTTTACTAGTTTACTTGCATTTTTTAATTCGTGTAAAAATTTTACAGGGCATTTTGAATTCTCTCATTTTTACTTAATTCATTGATATAAGATATTCTTTCGAACGATCATTATAGGTCCATACCATTATGTCATCGTACTTTTGAACGATCATTATAGGTCCATACCATTTTGTCATCGTGTCACTGAATACTTTTCGATAAAAACAAAAACTGTAAGGTCGTTTATTAGAAGCCTTCATATACAGTTCGATCAATTGCTATTTTCAATGTGCTCCTCTTGCACGTACGAATCTCAAACTCAAGTCTGCCTCGAAAATTCCAAGTGGCATGAAGTACAATGTTTTCAGGAATAATTATTCTGAGATTTAGTTTAGTCCAGCAGACTTCACAGTTCAATAGGTACCGGTGATGAAAATATACTACGCTGAGAGTAGGAAATGAGTAGGTCACATTCTCACGTCACAAAATATTGGAAAATGATTTTGGCACTACTGTTGTGAACTGTTTTAAGTGTGAGGAAATGCGCTCTTTTGTTAAAAAAATTACTGATTTATTTTACAATGCATTTTATCTTCCTAATAAGTGGAAGTAAACATTTGTTCAATGTATTAATTTTATCTATACATTTGCGTTATCTTAAACAACGATAGGAAATTGATACATTTTTGAGGCATCAGCAATGGCAGGTTTTCGAAACCTAAAATTTGCTTTTTGAAACTGGAATATGTATTAAAATTTACTCAGTGCTCTATCAGTATGAAAGTTAGGCTCTCCCTCAACAGTGATGAGTTTCTAATTTGGAAACACGTTCTCACCTGTGAGCGTAACCAGCGGTAACTGTGTTTGAACGTATTTTTATACTGTCAGATAAATACACTATACAAAATGTATTTAATTACTGTAGGTATATTCAATGTGTACTACTACTTAGTCATGACCCTTCTTTATTCATACGTGGCTCGCTTATGGAAATGCGTCTCCACTTTAACTTCAACCAAATGTTTCTTGCGCGGAGCGTAAGACTTGTTCCGAAGCGCAGTCCACAATTTTCGTATGTCACGGCAAGGATTTTCGGCCACAGCCTCCGTGACATACTCAGCGTCTACTGTTGCCAAAATCGTCGATTGGAATATTTTCACTAAAATCAAGATGTTTTTAGCCCAATTTAAGTACCAAATGCAGCCTTACCGAGTTTGAATGTAGATAAAAATATTTCATGAGAATATTAAGTATTTTTTAATTGTATCTGTGAGGTGTGAAAGATGACATAAAGCTATGATACAAAGTATTCAATAGTTATGAATTCATTCACGATACAATAGTTTCATAGGAAAAAGAAAATTAGTATACTTATTTGGAGGCTTCTGTGATGGTTTTCAGTTTGTTTTAAACGAGCAACAACGGCGACGCATTGTGGCAATGTCTTCAACATTTCCAGGCCTGCTCACAGAACTCGCAACGTCATAGAGGTGTTCGGAGCTAGATTTCCCTCTATATGATGAATCGAAGAGGTGAAATGAATTTAGTTCCAATCTATCGCTAATATCCCATAGAATAGTACTGCTCAGGCTTTTAAAATCCTTAGAGACATCCAGTGATACTTTTTATGCCAAATGATTGTGTAAAAATTTAGTTGTATTTATTTGTGATAAATTCGAATATAGATGCATGGACGAGCTTGCTTGGGCGTAGCATTAGCCTGAGTCATCAAATTAGAATATTCAATTTAAAGTAATATGCACTTACTCATTTTCATGCAGTATGAATTAGTTAGTATCCTGATTTTATCACTGGAACTAAAGAGTTACTGTACGAAATGAAGGGGTTCTTTGCCTCATTATTCTTTTCACGCCGGTCCTTTATAATAAGAGGGAGTCAAAAATAGTCTGTTGCAACCAAAATTCAGCACAGTTGAACGAACCACCGAACAAAATTCAAATTAGCAGCTACTTTGAAATCTGCCTATCAACAGCAACGATTTCTTAAACTATGTATCGTTCCGACTGCGATTTCCCGATCTCGTTCGACCTATAATAAAGCTAGTGTCCCGTACATGAAGGCAACGTACTTATGGTTCAGAGTGTAGGTCGCAAAGATTATTTCTCTGAATTCATTTCATCTCATGATGCCATAACCATACTGAACGTTCAAATGTCTAATTTTTAAACATATGAGGTTACTACTAGCAAGCACTGTTTTTACTGAACGATTTGGATAGATTTGAAAAAGAAACTTTGTTCCTAGTATGTTAGAATATTTCTATTACCTACTTAGTATTTAAACGTTTCAAAAGTTTTTTTCCGCAAATCCCCGAGTCTACCTCCTTAACTTAAACATGTACAGAAATCTCTTTACGTTAGCCAGTCGCTATTTCATTTGCTTGTCAATGAGCTGCTAACAGAATTATACTTTCAAATGGGCCAAATTCAAGTCATTCTAAAAGAATTGTTCATTTGTTCATATTTTTTCAATCACACATATTTTTTGGCTAACTTTCGTAATGACTTTATATCGTTCCGTTTCAGCCTCACAATGACTGTTCAGATAATCTTATGGATGTGAGAAATTCAAAGGCAAACACGTCAGTAACGATTTTTACTTATCGTCGAACAGATGCAGAGTCTGTTGTAGTTTAAAATTTAACTCATTTAGCAACTACACAATCTTTTCCTGCGCCGTAGAGCTCAGCAAATACTTTGCATTAATCTCATATTTTTCTAAATGTTCAAAATGATAGAATGGTTCCGGAGAAAACACTGAAAATTAGACATTTCTTATCATGTATGAACTTTTGCCTAAATATGAAAGCAATTGTTAGAATTGGTTCATGAGTTTATATCGCACCATTTTAAGTATTTTTTTTGTGTTTTCATTCAACGATGAGAGAATACTCTCTGTTACGAGCTTCAGCGAGAAGATGAGATGATGGGTAGACCATGTTTTCAGAGTTGAATTATCGCTTCTTTAGACAAGCCCGGAATGATAATGGTAAATTACAAAATTTATTTTCATTTAAAATGCTAGCAAAGGTAGGATGTCAAAGAATTTCATCAGACTGAAACTTATTCCTACGTATGCACATTGTCTCATCTTAATATAGGGAATACCACGGGACCTCCAATGAGTAAGTTGAGTTCTATGCAAAACTTGATGCCAGTTTGTATGGGCTTAGCTTTACCTTTATGGGAATTGTGTTACTGTAAGCGTAACCTCAGTCTTTACTGGGATCTTATATATTTAGTATATTTTAGGCAAGAAAATTGTATTCCCAATGAAAAAAAGGTATTTTAAATGCAAATGGCATCACAAGCTGCAATCCTAGCAGGTGCTATGCTACTCTTTTCAAAAGCTGTATTACTAGCCCGCACTGGTGCATCACTACTTGTAACAGAACACTTTTTCAGTTTGACTCCAAAATTAGAACCAATTTTTAAAAAATTTCCGTTTTGCTGAAATAACCGCGGAAAGAGTTATCATTTCACTTGAATGCATTTGCTTGTTTTTATCATTTTTTCTCACGCTACTCTTTTACTATGTTACTTTGTTTTTCAATGTAACCTTTTACATTGGCTTCAATTACTGAAGCCAATGCAAAAGCATACTTTGGTCGCTTAGAGCTGACCAAATGACCAGTCAGGATTTACTTATTCGTCTTCAGCCGTTGCCCATCTACGCTTTAAATTTCTCTGTCAAACTAATTCTCAGTTGAAGATGCGTTATTTATTCAATCACATGGCTGCTTACTCAATAATGATCAATATCGTCGCACATTGGCGATCTTCACTTGCTTTAAAATTTATTGATATGTATATTCTGTGTAATACTTATTTCGCTCACGTGCTTCATCACATTAGTTTATATGCATTAATTCTAGCATGCCCTGGCCAGTAACTTCATTTTTTAAGGGAGTTTACTGGATTTTTCACTTTATTTTGTACCCATCTTATGGTTTAACAGTACGAATTGTTTTTCATCTTGTTGGCGTATTTGTTCTATTTCGCGTAATAGTCAAATTATTATGAATTTAGTCATTATTAGTCATCATGCCTCAGAGACGTAAGCATGAAAAGAAGAACTTTATGAGTCATTGTGATGGGTCATTTTGCAGTCGTATTCAAAGATTCATACCTTGCTAAACATTGTACTCTTCAATATTTTTTTACGAATCGTGTTACTGCTAGCAGTCAAAGTTCACACCATAGTTAAGCTTTGGTGTCCTTAAAACTGTGCGTGACACCTGAACCAAGTCAAATTAAATTATTATTTATTTTCAAAGCTGCTCATTTGTCAGCTTCGTTCAGAGTCATCGGCTCGTTGATGAGTAATGTCTCTTTGCGTGGCTTTCTTTTTCAAGTTTTTTTTTTGTCATCCCTGAGAATCCAGAAACCACTCATTGTCTTGATGGAACAATTTCTGAGAAAGCCGGAGCAAAACACACATCAGAATTGCGTTCAGTTTTTTTACGAAAAGTATTTGAAACTCCTGTGCCTCTGTGCCTCTATCTTGCTGCAGTCGATATGGATTTCCCCTCACAAAAATCCTCTGATGCCTCGTGAGTGACTAAATGAACTCGACGGGAGGTACCTCCGGCTCAATGAAATTGTAAAGATTACTCGTAGCCAGAGAGAATTGAGGGCGAAAATGTTATGAATGCAACAAACATATTTTGAAAGTGAAAATAATTGAACTAGTCAGTGACACGCTTTGGCTTAAAAAGTAAAAGCTTATAAACATTTCATTTAAGGTGTAACACAGCGGTACAGCTTAGGCATACCAAAAGTCATTAAGAAATCACTATAATACTACGAAAGTCTATTCTAAATATCTCAAATGGAATATGTTATAACTCAAATTCAATTGTATTGAATTTTAAATGTTTCAATTGAGAATTCAAAATTTCTCGTTGTGTGACAGAAATTGGAACAATATTAAATTCATATACATGACGGATAAAAAGGAAAACCAACTTAGCTAAGAAAATCATGATAAAAAATAAATGTTTCGGATCATAAAAAATCCATCCTCAGTGTTCTGAAAAGCAATGAGTCAAAGTATTAAAAACTATTTCTGAACTCTAATTTTCTGAATAAACCACCAGATAAAACATTGACATAAAAAAGTCAAATAAAATACAATAGTAAAACAAAACCAATAAAACATCTTAACATACAATAGAAAGTTTGACCGCCGTGTCACATTCATTTATGGACGGACGGTTTTTTAAAATGTACATCGATTCTAAAATGCGGAGATCG
This sequence comes from Platorchestia sp. MABIK, assembly GCA_014220935.1. NCBI lineage: Eukaryota > Metazoa > Arthropoda > Malacostraca > Amphipoda > Talitridae > Platorchestia > Platorchestia sp. MABIK. The sequence goes on from JACJUY010000659.1 coordinate 123,371, forward strand.
GATACATTTGGGGTCGAGTCCAAAATTTTAAAATTCATATTTCTAAAGAAATGGTCAGAAATAGTTAAAGAGTTCATAAAAAGTTTTTAATACTTTGACTCATTGCCTTTCAGAACACTGAGGATGAATTTTTTATGATTCGAAACGTTTGTTTTTTATCATGATTTTCTTAGCTACGTTGGTTTTCTTTTTTATCCTACAAGTGAGATTTCCTAGAAATCGTCCAATTTCATCTATATACATGACGCTATCATCATTTTTTGGGGAAATATGGGCTGAGTCTGGAAAAGTATAAATTTGGCTGGTGGAAATCATTAAGGACTCGACAGTCACACAAGAGAGCTTCAACATTCTGACATCAAATTTTGATTAATTTTTTTTATATTTTCTGATAATTGTCGATCAACTAACAAAGCAAAAGAACAACAAACTAAGAATTGACAATTTTATGTCAGAATATTCGATGATAGCTTTGCAGGACGCACTCAAACCGAGGTACGACAACCGCAAACCATGTATGACAACCATGTATGACAACACTTCGCAAATTTTCCATGCATTAGAAATTAATTTTTCATCTCGGATGATGTACCATATAACTTCGAAATAGCAGAACATTGATTACTGCTAATGCCGAACAGACTGGCATTAAGGTAATAACGAGTTGACTTACAACGGCATTGCTATGCCTAATTTTTGAAAATAATTTTTTATGTCGGCTTCACCAAGAGCCGTTGCCAATTTTGTGGTGGACCGCACATGACTAGAGCATAAGTGTTGATTTGACAGGAACAGTAATTGCAGAACATTCCGCGCATTGTACCACCCTTTTGCTGCCTGGTACGTGCTCATTCTGCACAGAGAGCAGGCGATGCAATGGAGGGTGGCGGGCAGACTCGTGGCCGCAGTCCCGCGCTCACGGGTAATGGATTGCCTGAACATCCTTAATCGAAATTTATGTTTCTCTTTAGCGGGTCAGAAAAAGCGGTTTGGGCTAAACTTTAAAATTGAAAGATTTTACGAAGAGAAATGAACTTAAATGGACTAAAGTCGAAAAGTTTTGGGCAACGCACATTACCGTGTAGCTACATTGGCGGTTGCCATGAAACCATGTAGCGGCAAAATCGACGTGTAGCGTATTTCGCTGAACCACCAAAAACCCTCTGTATCTTCAAAAGGATGATATGTCACTACATGAATCCTTTCGAACTGTGATGAAATACTGCGTTGCTTACATCCAGTAAGTAGAAAGCAGCACAGATCCAATGATCTCTGCCACACCCCTGTAAAAATTTCCAGAGCAGATAGCCGGCAGCACCTTCACCTTCCTGCACCTTCGCTTCCTCGGAGGGCCATTCCCGAGCCGCCAGTCTCCTCGTCGCTGAAGCTGATCTGATTTGCTCCAAAGTTCCTCGACGGGTCGGACAAACAGCCGAGGCTTGGATCGCTTCTCGTGTTTGCCAACCAACCAACTGACAAATAATTGAACTGGCAAATAGAGTGCCGATAACAACTTTTTCCCATCATTTATCAAGTTGCTAACTGCCTGACTCCACTGCGTTCTCATAAGAAATGCTGTTGAAACTGCAGGGGTGGTGAGCTACAGATGAGTTTACAGCTTCATATTATGGGTCTTAGGAAGTGGTTTCAAGTTACAGGTATTTTTTGCTGATAAATATATTTTCCCAGCAACTGAATATATGGAATATTTGGTAAAGAAAATGCTATTTTTGGAGGACTTCATTACAGAGAGAAAATCTCCGCTGAAAAAATCTCGATTTAGGTTTTTGAAAAATGTTTCATCACATTCACTACTAAAAACCGAGCAATAGTGTCAAGTCGATAGTTCATTTTAATATTACCGTGCATCAAAAATGAAAAAATAAATACGAAACGAGAGAAATGAGTGTGTGTAACAACCGATAAAAACAAGCCTTTAATGTTTAATGATTTTAAATAATTTGAACAGTATTCTAAATACTATTGAGACATCAAGTATATTGTTTCTTAAGGCTATTACGACGTATACATTAGAACACACCTATTTTTATGATCGAATAATTTCAGCGACTTCTATGCCAATCTATCATCAATGCTATTATTAAGTGTACAATTGTATTTAACATAGAAAACTTTATCTAGTAGCAAACTAGACTAATCAATGAATTGGTTCCCACAGAATTCTGAGCTTAAAGCCATAGTTCATTCAACAATAGTTCGATGCTTATAATAATAGCTTACAAAAATAGATCATTTGAGTCAAATGAAAACAGTGCATTCTAGTACAGACTTAGGAACACATTTCATTAACCATTCTAAGTAGCCCCATCAAGTTCAATCATATCGCAGGAAAGATTTGATTTGATAATTTAGTGTCATTTGTACTTGGATAAAAATTGTGATTCAAGATTCATTTTGAAGGCTTTGTTGGAACTTTCTTCGCAGATATCAGCAGGGACTGAATTCCAAGTCTTAGTTCGAATAAAGTTGATTCTGTATTGAGACCATGCTCTTGAACTATTACGAAGTTTAGTTCGATTTTGGGTTCTATAATTGTGATAGTCTGTGTGTGTAGAAATAACTGTTTAAGATCTTTGTGGCCCTCGCTAATCAGCGTTTTTATACATGAAATTACACACTCATAGCTCATAGAGATTCTAAAGCTTGAGTATTTTCAAATTTTTGAATAAATTATTTGAGTGGACATTTTGTACCCCAATACCCTCACGTATCTAATGGCCCATCTTCGGCGCTTACAGAATAAATTGGTTTGATTTTTATCAGTTCCATGCCATGCTTTAATTCCGAACTATTAATCTGGTGAAACGAGCGTTCAAAAAATAATTTCCAAAGCTTCTTTAGTTAACACGTTTTTGTTTTTCAAGGACTCTTACATATTTTGATAGGTCAGAACTGATGTATGCAATGTGCTCTTCGAAGGGCAGATTAATGTCTATTATAAAGCCTCGGAACTTACGGTAGTTTGTTTCTTCAATCTCCCCATCACCAAACTTGATGCATCGAAGAGACGCATTCCGCATGTTGACGAATATAATGCATTTTGTGTCATCTTAATGATGTATATTTTACTGGCTTTGAGTCACATTGAAACTTTTTGCAGTTTGTTATTGATACTATCAGAAACTAAAACGGAATTTGTCATAAAGTAGTCTGCGTGCTGTAACTATTAATTTTACAGCACGCAGACGCAGTTTTGCAATTTAAAACTATAAATTTTAAAAATGCATAGATTAAGCTATAGAGTTGATACAGATTAAAAAAAGGAGGGGCCCAAGAATGAATTTTTAAAACGCTTCATTGGCGAATGTCAGTAGCTCCGACTGTGCATCATAAATGGCAATGAACTGCTTCCGATTTGTTAAGTACGATTTGAACCAATCTTGAGCAACGCCTCTTATGCCTTAACGGTGGAGTTTCGAGAGAAACATTCAATTGTCTACGCAATCAAATATTTTTCGTGAGTCAAGAAGCCCGGAGAAAATAAGCTTTTTCTCATCAATACTCAAATAAAGGCATTGAAAATGATTTTAATACAGCCTGTGTTGTTGATTTCTTAGGATAGAAACCATGTTGTTTATCATTGTGGCAGGATTTTTGTTCAAAATAGGAGCAAACTTATCCAAGAACAACTCTCTCGGATATGTTGCTTGAAAATTGATAGCAAATGAACAAGTCTATAATTCTAATCACAAGTTTTATCACCTATTTTAAAAATGGGTGTTACTCTGGTAATTATAGAATTTTGGGAAATACCCCGGAAAAGCAATTTGCTAAAGATGCTTGAAAAAATTTGCTCAATCAAATTAGCTATACCTTTTAGGTCACTTTGTTGGATCAAAGTCTTCACTACTCCTAATCCTGGCAATTTAATTCTTGTAAAAATCTCTGGTACTGTTGATGAGTCTATTGCACAGATTGATGGATGAGCCGAAGAAGTTAGCGCTGACCTGGCGCCAATGTAGCAAAGTGTATGCGATTGTCCGGTACTCTGGCGAGCCAATTACTCCTCACGACGCTGTAAATCTCGTCGCCTTCAGCGACAGCCACCATTTACCGCTGGTTTAAGCTAGCTTCAGGCACGAATATACCGCACGAAAAACTTAGCATAATAAGTTAAAGAGCAGAGAGGACATTTCTCTCCCTCAGGCAGAGGCTGGGCACAAAAGCCCGCCGCTGAGAGCTTCAATACAGGTTATGTGGTGTGAGCGAGAGCGAGTGGCTGTTTCCTTGGCTCTTATCTACGGAGCAAATACAGGCCAAACCAGCGCAGCAACTTCCTTGCCGCCTGCGACTTTTGCAAAGGAAACCTGTTAAACAGGATTATGTAATTTAAGGAGCATTAAACGTTGTCACTGGTAGGGTTCATTTTTTGTTCTTCATTTCATTAGGTAATGAATGATACTGCAGGGCCACACAGACCGGGAAGCAGTTTCGATGGAACGGAAGTTAAGTTCCTATTGCCAAAATTTGGAGAGGGTTATATAAAGAGGGCAGCCGTGTTTTAGTAGCTTTTGTATCTTGGCTAATAATTACGACAAATACTGAAGTATCGCTCACCTTTAGTGAATGGATGTCTTAAATAGGAATGTATTCCCCCATATAGATTTAGGAAAGAAAGTCCATCATGGTTGAAAAGTGTCCCAACATTAGGAAATGGAAGCTCACAAAATCTAGCACCGCTGTTTTTTTACATTGATGAGAGTGTGAATGAAAGTTGATTTTCAGCTCGAGAGTGTGAAATTAACGACAGCCCAGGCCAGTGCCACGTAAAGAGCAATAATAATCTACGCGGAATGAGCTTGTTTGTGAAAAGGTTAACAGCTTGTCAATTAGATCTGCCTCGAAGAATCATCGTAATTGAAGTGAGAGGGGGGCGGAAGGGGCTTAGGGATGTTTGTAAGAACGTCATTGCACGAAGACGGGGCACGCTCGGACGTACCGCCATGCAGCATCCCAACGAACACGTGGGAGAGATCCTGTGATGTTCAGAACCACGTAGGTTTAAAGGGGATATTTATTGTTATTCGAAACCATCTTATCATCCAAACCCACTAATCATTCATAACTTTTCTGATAATATCACAAAGAGAATTCTTTTCGATTGAGTTACTTGGCACCTCAGTTCACCAGGGCAAGGTCAGGATAATTCGCTCGACCGTGGCAACAGAAGATTTTCTAGTTTCTCGTTTCTAAATTTCTGGGCGAAACAGGTTGTAATTATTTTACCCTTCCGCAACCGAAAGCTCATCAATAGTTGCATGTTTAACGTATTCGTTACTACAAAATATTTTTGATTTCCATCAGTTTTATAGCAGATTTAATACTCTTACTCCTCTCAACTCGTTAACGCACTAGAGAACCATTTTGTTCAATTTCAACGAAGCCTCAAAATATTGTACTTCCTGCTTTATTTGTACCCTTATGTGTTCTTTGAAGTTCACTGCCGAGTGGCAAGTACCTTTTTATCTACTGATATCTGTGCCTATCTGATGCCAGTGCATGTTTAACGATGATGGTTGGAATAACAGTAATTAAAGTACAAATTTACGAACGTTACGGGTCAATCATGAGAAATAATATTACTGCCCAATCAATTTGTGTCACTATTCGTCATGTTTGCGTCCTTACCCAATGGTTCTCCAGTATTATTTTGCTCAACATCTTTTCTTATTTTTCAAACTTGAGCTGTCTAATCGTTGTTCTCTCAGAAGTGAGTACTTAAAATATAGTCATGAGATGTTTCTAACTTAATCATTCTCTACAAAGAAGAAAAGCGGTATTTTAAATTATAACTGTTTCTTCATTTTAGTGGAGATTAGGTGTAATACCTCCAATTTATTCAACGTTCAATCTATAAAAGTACATAACGTGAAAGAAAATTATTGTTCCAAATAATTTTCGGGTACTGTGGATTGCGGTACAAATCGAAGAAGTTTTGTAGACCGTCCAAGGCCTCAAAATTTGTGTGAACGCAAGGCTTTGAGTATTGCATTGGATCGTATTGCATGAGGCTTCCAACATCCATTGATTAACAAAGTTTGAGCAGCAGGGACAACAGAACTGTGAGTGTTTGTTGAAAAAAATTATGCGATAAAACTCTTAGCAATGCGCTGGCGTTATATCCCGTCAATTTGTTGTCGTTTGCTTAGATATAATTCCTTTGAAGCTGTTCTTTCAAAATTAACAGTTGAAAAAATACACTTTTCATTTTCTAATCTTCACTCTTGAAATACTCAGAAGATATTTTCAGAACAGCCCCTTGAGGGTGAGACAGCTATATTATACAACTATTGTTAGATAGACCTTTTTCGTTAAAATATAATGGGTTTGTAATCATTAGGATGATCTTTTTTCGGTTCACTGCCGCCCTGTTTTCCATCAATATTATTATTACTTTCTTCTTTCATTTTCATTATGTTCAATAAACTTCATTCCTAACTTACAGTTTCTTTGAGCAGTAGATCTCGTGTGACAACACACTTTGTGTATAGATTTCCTCTTACCATTAACAACACACTAAATAGTGCCTTCATCCTTCCTTCCTCTGGAACGCCTTAGTTGAAGTTAGGGAAACTTGAAATGATTTATTATCTTATCTAATCTATTGAAAACATTCAAAAAGACTATGAAAACAATCGCTTTGTAACGGTTTATATCAAAACTTATGAAAATATTTTTTTACCATGTGGTTGAATTTCAAAAATTTTAAAATTGCAAAATGCATCGAACAAATGAATTTAATAAACAAAACGGCATTGGAGTGAGTTTTTGGATGTTATCAATGACTCGTAACGAACTGAGCCGCTTCAGTATTTTGACAGTGAGAACAGTGCTATCGGTTATTATTTTCCAAAGAGATTTGATCTTAGAAACTTCGCACGAAAATGTGATCTATTTCTTGTATTCGCATCACATGATTTTTTGTTCACTTGTCTCATATTCTACAATATCTAATTCAGATGATCATATCCTAGCTCAATTTCAAGATATTATTTCTGTGACGTGCACAGAAGTTTTTTAAATGTAGAACTTCACTTTACATCATCCACTTTCCTTGAATTAGTCAATATGAAGAATCGTATTTCAGAAATTTGTAGCAAGCTAATTGAATCACTGGAAGTTTTGCTCCGTTATAAATAACCGCTGTTTTTTCTTCACACCACTTTACTGCAGTGGCTTTTGTTTTTCGGAAGATGCGCTGTGCGAACTTGTAGTTGGAGCGAGATTGCATCTTAAGTGATACTCAAGCAGAGTGGTGACTTAGAATGTTCCTTCGCGCTATTTCAGAAACAAATGCGACCCAAACAAACTAGGAGGAATGCAAATTTCAGTTTATGACCAGCCTTTTGGAGACCAGCCCTAATGCTCTCTTCTGTGGTGGAATGTTTAATACGAAGATGTGATAAAATGGAAAAAAAAGGGGAGCAAATCGCTCAAGGCTACATATATTTTTGGCTTTGCAATTTTGAAGAGTATATCTTAGATTAAACAGTTATGGGAAAATAAGGCAGCGGGAAAATTGGGAGCCGTTGTGGTTTCAGACAACTTCCTTCGTTTATTAAACTATTTACAGCTACACCAATTCAAACACCTATTCTAGTATATTTGTACTCCATTACACTTTGGACACAGTCATGAATAATTAGAAATATAATGGAAGCCGTGCGATCGATAGACGAGAAAAAGTTAAATACTTTCGGGGCTTTGCTCACAATACTTTTCATTTTCAATAGTACAAGGTATAAATGAAAAACTAGTGAAAGATGATTCATCCCACTATTCTTTGTATACTTTAGCACTGGCGTAAGTAAAAGTTTATTAGCTTTCAGGGTCTTGCCTCAAAATCTTTAAAATTTTCCTTTCTATGCTGAAATTCTATTAACTCTGGGAAACACTAACACAATGCTTTGAAATTATGATAGTTTTTTAGCAGGATAGGAGAGCAAAGCTTTTATTTGATATGACCACCTTCAACCATGATAACGGCTTCAGTGCGTTTTTGAAACCTGGACACGTCGCAGAGAACTTCTGCCGTTTCCAACGACCCCACGGCCTTTTTTATGTTCTTCTTAAGGACCTTGACGCTGTTGTGAGGCTTCGCACAGGCTTTGCCCCAATTTGTGACCAAAAATAGTAATCCAACGGGTTCTAGTCAGGTGAGTTGGAAGGCCAAACGTTTTTCTCCTATGATCGTACACAGGACCTCATTAGCAAGTCAACCGTTTTACTCGCCGTACGGATGGGAGCTGAGTCCTTTTAAACATGAACTCCTAATTGATGCTGTGGCCTTCATCCACGAATTGATTTCAGTTTACAAAAAGTTTTCAGTTGGATTTCACACTCCTTTTTTCATTATCGGCGAAGAAGTGGGCAAAGACGTCACCCTCACTCGATACCCAGCAAAGGGTAATGACGCTAATAGGTTTCTTTGTGGTCACTGTGGGTTGAACGACAGTGCTAGAAGAGGCATTCAAGAAATCGTAACGTGTGTTACAAATTTTATCAACTGTGAAAATCTTCTTATCAGAAAAGAAATTGATAATCGGTTAGCTGATCTTCGACCACTTATCCAATCGAGGAACTTATATCTTATTAATAAAGAAATTCTTCCAAGGCCTTTGATCGCTCTATGAATTGTCGTGATACTGACGAGCCTCTTCTTGTCCAATGTTGATATTAACAGGGTCGAATTTTCTGTGAAACTCTTTTTAATGCTGGCTTAAATACGTGGTTTGAAAATTTTGTTTTTTTTTGCACTCGGGTGGTTCTGCAATCACGGCCAGATTTACCGAAACGTTTACAAACATTGTAAACTGTTTGCATAGGGTACTTGGAATTTTGCAATAAAGGCTGGGCATCGGCCCGAACAACGGAGTTCACGCACAGCTGAGCGTTTCGACTATTCTATTGAGTGATGTTTCTGCAAAGAAACGGTAAATGTTAATTGTCAGTTTCATAGATAACTAAGCATAACTGATACACTTTAGTGTTGCCAATTATTAAAGGGATTAGAATTATCTACTTTTTTATATTTGTACGGATTTATCCGCAAGTCCCTGTAAACGAAATCTCTCTCCTTGACTCGAGCTAGGACAGCACGACAGCTGCTGAGCGCGTGAACGCTTTAAAATTTGTCTAACAGTGAAATGCCAGGAACACCTATATCAGAGCACTGAAGAGCTTTGTGTTATATCATTGTCGCTGGATGACATCTTGGCGCAATATTTTATTCACATAGATGCTGTAACAGAAAGAGTGTTTTTTGTTAAAACCTTGACAAACATTTGCAGTACACACAAATTGTAAGTTGGGTAGAAAACTGTGATGGCTTTTCAGTAGCGCTCAGATTCTAGGAACTTGATAACAATTTGAATTGACTGTTAATGCCCACAAGTTAGCATATTGCAGGTAATGATCGAGCACAAACGGATCAGATGTGATGCTTCCTCTAATAAAATGTTTACACGAGATTCATGTTAGAAACTTGCAATTAAATAATGGCCTCCGGTAAAGGGATTTATTCTCAAAAGTCTTGTGTTTATAGAGGGTCTTCTTCATTAGGAGCTAAGATATGAAAGGGTAGTAGAAACGGCCTATTTTTAGTATCTGTATTTTATCGACAGATAAACTACGCGTGAAAGCAGAATTTGGGAAGCGGTCTCGTGTCTTCTTAGTATAAAAGCTTCTCTATTTTTGCGTAATCTCAGCTGACTCGGCGTTCAGAGGCCAGTTTCATGTAAAACTACTCTATATTTGCTGACATAACTTTTAATTAGTCTTGGGTCGATGACACTTCGATAGGAAATATCTTAACTTATCAGCGAGCCACAGGCAAAGGGAACTTTCCTGCTGAACAAAACCGCTCGATTAAGCGGAACTGAGGGGCAAATTTGAGCTTCCTCATAACTGGCTGATGTCCAAAAGGAGACTCTGCTCCCTATCTCTGCTCTCTGCCTACCAATCTCGGCAACAAGCAGGGCAATTCGAAAGGAACTGTTTATGAATTAACTTCAATCGTTTCTTGTCTCCATTCACCTTAGAAATATTTAAGAAATTATTTCACCTTAAATACTCATTTGAGGTTGTATGTTCTGTTCCAATGAACCAACTACATTTTTCTCTGCGTTTTCAATGAATAAACAATATATTCTAAGCGAGTGATACGAGAAGAAGATTATTTGTAAAGGCTATTGCAATGGACATATTTGAATTTAGTTACTTAATTGAAGGCACGAATAAGTTCAGTGACTTCTACGATATCATTTCATCAACGCTGTTATAAGGTGTGCAATTGTGTTAAACCTAGTACACATAATCTAGTCGCACACTTGGCTTACCAATCTATGGGTTCATAGCGAATTTGAGGCTTCAGAAGAAAACAATGGTTAAAATGGACTTGAGATCTATTTTATTATCTGGAAAATTACCCAAGTAAACTGAATAGGGTTTCACTTACTTACAAAGTGTCATTAATACCTTGACAAAAATATAGAGATTTAAGATTCCTTTTCAGAACTTTATTTCAATATTTCAACAGCATGAGTCGAATTTCAAGTCTTGGTTCCAATGAAGGTGAAATTGAGTTGAAATTCTGCTCTGGAATAATGAGGAAGTATGAATTTCCTTCGATTTCGGGTTACATGATAATGATAGGAAGTTTGCATGGATGATAATTATTTACCACAAAATTTTGGATGATGAACTCATAGAAATCCAAAAGCTTAAGTATTTTAAAATTTTGCAAAGAATTTTGTAATTTTCAATTTTGTAATCCGTATCTTGAATGTTGACATACGAGTGTTCGACGCAGTTTTTTATTTTTTAAACTTTCGTCAGATGTAGATATCTTTTCATAGTTTTGTATTGATGTATGCTATATGTTCATTCAAGTTTAGGTTTTCATTTATAAAATGCCCAGGAACCTAAAACAGTTGGTTTCCTCAATCTGGCCGCCACGCGTTTCATTGCATGAACGAGACGTGTTCCTTTTGTTAAGGAATACAATGAATCATGGCTTATCGATATTGAAGTCTATTTTATTCGCATTGACAATTTAAACGGTTTGCTATTTATATTTTCCTCAATTAAAGTGGGGTTGTCAGAAAGTAGTCCCAGGAAAAACGTGCTGCCGTCGCCAATTGATACGAATTTGAAAAGTGAAGTTGAGAATTACTGTAAATCGTTAATAGTTTTTTTCAATTATGTTGATTTTTTAAATCTTTGCTGTATGATAAAAGGGGACATGTGTGTAAATAAACTTTTTGATTGCAAACGTTTGAAAATTTTAAAATTTCCATTTTCAAAGCTGATGTAGAGAAGAGTCAAGGTAAAAAATAACTGAAGAAAAAAACAATCTAAAGCAAGTCGAATAAGTAAAACTGATCAAAATAAGTAAAACTGATTAAAATAAGTAAAACTGATTAAAATTTGTAAAACTGATTAAAATTAGAAAAACTGAATAAAATATGTATAACTTAATAAATGTGACTTTCTCTGAAACCGCATAAAGATAATTTAAAGAAACTTTCTTTAACTGAAATTTAATGACGTACTAATGGATGATGAATCTTTTAACAACCACCATGCTTAGCGTTTTATTTTTTCCTATATTCATGGACGAAATAGACACACGCCTGCACCCTCACACACGCCCTCACACACGCTCAAGCTCTGACTCAACACACAGAATCCCGTCGAAAGTGGTGGTTATTCGACTTCACTGTCGTCTTTATTAAGATTGGACTTACGAGTGAAAATGCAAAGGGACTCTAAAATTCTAAAATCATGTACATTATTTGCTCTAAACCGGGTTGATAATTAGTATTTTTAACGTTTGGATGAATATTTTACAATGACCCAAGCAAAAGACATGGTAAGGGAATTAAAACAGCCTGTGTTGCTGAGTCTACTGAAACGTTTCAGTAATAGTTAACACAAGTTTAATTACAGTTTAAAAATTGACGTCACTTTGGCCATTTTAGGAAAAACAACGGGTTATTGATGTTTGGCATGACCACTCTATAATATTATCTATGGCTTCAAGAACTTTTTCAAATAACGATTTTAATCAATAAGAATTATGTTCCATGTTTTTCATGTAGTCGAAAACATCAGAGGATTTACTAGGAAAAAGAGGAATGAGTTGCGTACTTGAACATGATCCATGTAATCTGAGTGCTCTGTCGGTTCACTAGTAATGCGATCAGTAATATTTTGATCTATTTTTACGAAGAAGTTGTCAGAACAATTTCAATATTTTTTACATTTACGAGACATTTTACATTATCTCGGGCAGTGGGTTCAATTGTTTTCGCGGTGCTATTATCTAGTATGCAGATAGAATTAAGCAGGCCATAGGTTATTTAACGTTATTCTTAAATTGGACTAACATGAGAGTACAGTTTTTTTTTTGGTTCTAACTTAATTTGTCACACAATTCCTCAATCCATTGTTATACGTTGCTTTAGATATTCATTCTTCGTAGAGTAATTTGAAGTACGTCTGACGTCAATTTGTATTGACAACGATGTTTCCAGTAATCCAGGGCTTTTGTCTACTTTTTAGCGTGATTGTTCGAGTGATGACCGGTTGACATTGAGTATAAACTGCTTTTATAATTCAGTTTAGTTTAGTATTGCTTCTCCAATGTTTGTCCCATCCATATCTTGTCGATAGATGATCATTAAAAGATTTAATTCTCGCAATACATTGAATAAGTTTTCAAAATTTAATTCATTTTCTCAGCGATATGAGTACGTTTCAGTCTGTGGACTAGTACAAGTATTGAATAAGCTTTTCTTAATAAGCGACACCGGATATAATCGAAAAAGTTGCAAGCTATTAACCTGTCAAAATGTCAGTAGGGTCTGCCATGAAGATATTATCAAGCAACGTAGCAGATCCTGATTAGACGCGTATAGGCTTTGTGATTAATGGAAAGAAATATCAAGACAAAAAGGTATGTATAAAATTTAAGGTTTGCTTGCAGTTTCAATGTTTCAGAAGATTGTTGAGGTTGTCACCTCATATGCTTCTGTTATTACATAAAGACTTGTTGAAGCGTAATATGAGTTCGTTTAAAAAAGCTTACAGGATAGGGTGTAGGAAGTTTTATACTCAGCTCCGATAACAATGCGTTTACCATTTTCGCTAGTTTAATGAATAATGTTTCGATGTGGTCACGATTTTCGGTTACTCTTGCAGCGCAATAATAGAGGCTATGTGTTTAGATATATACGTACTCGCTCCTCCACCACGTTCATTATTATTTTTTAGTTATTGATGGCTGTAAATTTGAACTTTTGTTTCTAGAAAAGTCATTCAGCCAACTTTTGTGAAGATTATAATATCAAAGGTACAATTTAACTCAGTGATGAAACAATTTGTTCTTTCTATTTCTGATTAGGGTGACCTACGGTCAAGACACAGAAGCTAAAAATTATTTGTAATTTCTTCGCATCGACCCATAGAATTTCGAAATATTGACACACTCGTAGTTTTTTGACTCATTTAAATTCGGAAACAAAGTATTCAATGTGAGCTATAGGTTAAAATCATCAATTATATTAAAACGATGAGCTATTGAAATTAAACAACAGAAAGTATTTTGAAAGCTAGGAATAAAATAATATTATTGAATACACTGTATTAAGACACTCGCAGAAGGAAAATCAACCTTGACGTAGGGTAATTTTACGAAGCAGGAGCATACATCTCAAGTCCACGAGTGAAACTTTGCAGTGCCTATTATTGTTCCTGTGTTGTAACAAGCGATGACATATTTAACATAGAAAAAAGTTACAAAATATGAAATGAACATAAATCGTGAAAACCGTGCCATGAACCTATTACATATGATAATTATCCTGTTGCTCATTCAAGTGTTTGGTTGAATTAGTTATACTATTCTACGTGTTTTTGTTCAATGCAAAAATTATTGAGGGCTCATTGAATAATTAACGAGTGTGTTTGATACAAAAAGAGACGTAGTTCAAATATTTTAAACGAAATGCATGTAGAACAATTTTCCTCAAAATTATTAAAAACAATTACTTGAATCTGATTAAAACAAGATTCTGATCTGTAGAATATAATCGTACTGCCTAACGTTGTAAAAAGATCGTACGCGAAACTGTGGAGCGCAGTTGGATTACGCGCCCCTGGCGCTCGACACGCGCTGCTGCTCACTCGGCCCGTGCGCGAGAACTTACACCTCGAGCGCTGCACCAGCTGTTGGTGTAATTTAGAGCTCGACGTCCCCAAAAATGTGGACGAGTTTCTTTAGGCTGGTCAAACACCGGTGACCTGATAACCAAAGATGCATGGGAGGTTCCTCGCAAAACTATAGTTTTAATATCGTGTAAATTCTCGCAAAATTGAATTAGTTACATGCATGTTGATGAGGTCTTTAATAGATAAAATAAATCCCTCGGGAAAGTTATGAAGTGCTTCAAAACGCCACGTGAAGCTTTACATTTTTCAGGCTTTGGGTCGTTCATGTTTTTACATGATGTTAAAAAATTGGAAAATCTGTGCAGAATTATAAATTAGAATTCTTGGAGCAGAATATTAAATGTTGAAATATTATTCGAGTCATGGAAGAACAGATCAGAGTAAAATGAGTTTCACTAAGGATGGTCTTCTGTAACGTATGGCAGTGAAAATATTTACTTTTTATAATGAATGAATGCTATGAAAGCAAAAATAGTAGATAAGATTTCGTTTTTTTTTTTAAATGTTTGCTTCTGATTTGCAACGAGTCAAAAATTTTAAAATATTACAAAATATTACTTAAAGTACAGGGTACATGCGAGTTCTTCATTGATGTGTACAGATAAAGCCATAAAACAGAAAATTTAAAGGGCAAATTTAGTCGGGTAGAATGTTATAAATATACAGTATTATACGAACTAGAATGTGAGGAGTTTTCATCACGAGCAGTTATCAAAGACGGTTGACTGCTATTATTTGAGTGGCAATGCTATTTAGCTAATCAAAAAATTTCAAGAAGCGCCTCATTCAATTATTGAGGAAAGTCTGTGAATAAGCACCCGATCATTTGCTGACTAACATGGAGGGCGCTTTTCTCAACATGATGATACATTTTGTTAGTGATCAAAAGAATATCTTTCATTTTTATCCGACAAACTTTGTTACGCAGTGGTCCGACTGTGGTAAAACCAATTTAGGCCGCTTCATAGCCCCGACCTTAGCCTCTTTATTTACCAGTTTTAGGATGAAACGAAATCTATTTTGTAGCAAAGCAAGCAACTGATCGTTGAATATTTTTGAAATGTGGCGGAAAATCAGCGAAAGAATGAGCGTGGGAAAACTTCCATTTGCCATGTCCACATCAGCGAAAGGGTTCGTAAATTGCATACAGGAAAAATTGTACTGATTTCAAAGCATGTCTTCATTTACGATTGAACCTGTTATATGATGCTCTTAAAGAGCGCTTAAATTTCTGAAACCTTTTAAAACCTTTTGTGGTAAATGTTGGTAAAAAATATTTAGCTTGTATTGGAAGTTTTACTGGTATCATAGGCTGTTCAATTATTTCGCCATAATATATAACTACTACGAGCAAAAACGCATGCAGTGACATAAATAGCTTTCATCATACTCGACGTACATAAATATACAAACTTAACAGACTCAGAGAGACTCGTTCTAAATTCGCTTTCACTGTAATTTGTATAGTTCACAGTAAAACTTTTCTTCGCATTCCCATAGTGCGGAAAATAGTTGGTATAATGTGGTCGAAATAGAGTAAATTTCAAAAAAGTTCGGATACAGATTAAAAGAAGAGACTCTTCATGAGCCGAGTAAACACCGACACGCTTTCCCTCTCGCCGGCATCCCCACGTTCTGCCGACTCACATCTGTGGTTAAGTGTATTTGCATTTGCCAAACACCTGCTTCTCTCCGAGCGCAAACGATCCCACCAAACGCAAGAGTCGAGAAGAAAATTCTCGCCAGAAATGAATTCAGTTAAAGTCATCAGCAAAGTCGGCCATTAGAAGGACGAGAGCAGAGAGAGCTACCGACCGCCCGGAGCGTTGCTGTCTTAACGCGAGGCTCAAGCCTGGCTTTTCTCAGCGTCATCCTATTTGTCATTAGGAAATATTGTAATTCGGTGGCTGTATTCAAATGGTTATTGGCCATGGGCGGCCCAGTTCTAAGCGCAATCTAGCTAAAAATAAACTAATTTTTACTCCTCCACTTTCTATTTTGTCAGACGGTAATGCGCCACGTAGGCAAGTCTCAAAAATTTGTTTTTTCACATTTTCGTAATTTCGAAATTCCATATTTCATGTGTGCAGTATATACATAAATAACTTAAAATTTGACTGGAGGTCATAAAATTATGATGCTAAGATGACGATTAATAATGCTCATTCATTTCGTCAGGAAGTTCATTCATATTTTTATCACCCAAGTGAGGAAGAACAACATCAATCACCTTGAAGATGGAACAATTGCAGTACCTCAGTCGCCTATCCTCCTATTGAAACTTTCGTATCCCGGACTCGTAGAAGCAACATCGATTCAAAGGATAAAACTGTCTTCTTGATGGCAGGCTTCCAAGCGACCTGGCATGCTATTAGCTATGCGCGTTGTTTCTTTCTGAGCGACAGTCAATATTGTCCAATTCATAAAACGAAGCAAATCGAAACAATTGGCGGAGTCCACAGTATTCCAGTCGCTGCGGTCTAAAACTCTCTCTATATTGAACAGGACGTCTGCCCTCTGAATATTGAACGGTCTTCAGTTTTACTTTCAGACCCGATGGAACGCTCTTTAGGCTGTGCCAGTCCGTCACTCAGTTCTAGCTCAAAAACAAAGAAGACGAATATTTCAATCAGGTCTTTTTTCAAATCCCTTGAGCAGAAAATTTAAGCCTAGGAGGACCATTTTGGTACAAGTTTAAACTCGAGTTTGAAAGAAGCTTGCGGTAGAAAGTCCAGGCTGGGACTTAACTGATGCAGAAAGTTCACCGAACTGGGACTCGAGCTTTGCTATTGAAAGAGTAGAATAATGGACCGTTTGAGTGCAGGTCATGCTTGCATGGCCTTCGTTACAGCGCCGCCAATCAGAATAGAGCAAGACTGAGCCTGCAGTCCGCCAGCTCTCCTGCCAAACAATACAAACACGTCTCAGAAAAATGCTGATTCCAGTAAGTGGCTTCGATGTCTTCGAAAGTTTTCCTCCAATTGGCGCGACCGTTTGAATTGATTTTATTCGGGCGAGCGATTTTAGGGTAGCAGTAAAAAGATAAAGAAGAACTGAACTCAATTTTGGTGAAAGCTTGCATCTGAGTTGCGAAATACTGGAAATTTGTTAAGGCTTAACCCCAAGGTCACGAAAGAAAAAGCAGAGCTTCCTCCGGAAGTGCTAATCATCAAATATCATAAAAGAATACGGAAGAGAAAACTAAGGTATCGAAGAGCATCGGAAATTTGCGGCTGGTATTTGATCGCTGGACAAATGCTAAGCATATTGTACTGTAGAATATTCCGTAAATTTGCCGAGAAAAAAACGCTTTGAAGGGATTAGTTACCGAACCTTGAATCATTCATTGTATTTGAAACAATAATCCTACTATCATACATTTTGCCACGCCTATCCCTCGAGGTATACAGTAATTAATTTTCACGCAAAAGAAACTTCCTGTTATTTTACAAATAAATATATTCATATTACATATACTTACCGGTATTTGGACGAGCAATTACTTTGCAGCAGACATCGGCGAAATAATTTGCCTAATTTTGTACTCGCTTTTCTACGATTTCTTTTAATGAAGAGGAGAAAAATTTATGCGCACCTTCATCACGAGTGAAAATTTATTCCTTGAGTTGTTATACGTGTTCAAACGAAGGAAGAAATCAAGGAAGAACGGTTTTCGTTCGCCATAGAATGACCAATATAAATTGCTTGCTTCGATTTTAGGTAGATTCTAAATAAGTTTTCTTGAAACTCTAATTTGGAAATTACAACAAATATTAATCGTTCTGATAGAGCAGTTCCTGTAAATTTTATTTGAAATGTATTTAATTAATTTCATTAACTTTCTACACACATATTAGAGCAGAGGTATTTTTCAAATATGTAAGATTCGAAAAACCGATGCAATTTTCTTTCACGCATTACACAAATCATTGACACTTTCAATACCGCACATTGACAGCGTTAGAATGCAAGTAAAAGATAGATCAACAAACGTGCAATTTAAGTAGGCTTCGCACCAGCATTAATTGTAAGTTTGTTGGTTGCTTGTGAAAAATATGATGCTAATTTTCCATTTAACGATCGAGGAAAAGATGCCTTGTTTACATTAGTTAAGTTGATCTGGATAAATGAAAATCGGTTGTATGCTAGATTTACTTTGTCTTTGCAAAAATATATCACATGATGCAAAAAAATATTGAAATTATTTAACGACGTTTATTCATTTGATGTCAACAATCTTTCTATTGTCTTTCATTGTGGACGATAAGAAACGAAATCATTGATGAACGGTATTTCTATCTTATCTTTAGAAATTTTAGTTCATTTCACGAAAGCGTTCAACCCTGCCCCCGAAATTCAGACTGCGAGATCTTCTTGCAATCGAAAATTTACGTATTCTTGCTGGTCAGATGGAAGATGGAAAAGTTTAAAAATGATTATCCCATTTTTTGTAATCATTCAGATAACTTCAACGAAACCTTTTTACATATTCAGATATTTTGGGTAAAAATTTGATTATCTTATTGTATTAAGGAGGGGATGGATGCAGTACATTTAATGCAATACTCTCAGAAACAGTCAATTTAATGGGTTTTCTGAAATAAGTTCGCCCTCTGCAGTTAATGTAATCCTGATTTTCATCTTGTGGTGAAGAAGTAACTCTGAAATTTAATTTCATATATTCCTGGTCTCACTTTTTGCTGAAAAGTTCCGTCATGATCGAAAGGAAAGGCAAATCCTGAAACTTTGTGGCAAAAAGTAAAACTTTTGGCCAAAAATTATGAAAAGTGCACGGCTAATGACGATCGCTGCTGAATATTCGATGCAGATCAGATAATATTTGGAAAATCGTCCAAGGATTTGAAGAGGTTCTCGGCAAAAAATGAAGAATAAGCCTCGCTCTTGGAAGAGCTGTGAAGGGGCAGACCTCTGAGTCTTTCATTGAATTATGGTCGAAAATTCAAATTTGACGCAAAAGAATTGTAGTTCTGACTTGACGCAAATCATGGGGGTTTTTACATAGATGGTGTTTTCTTTGTATTCTCTTCCAGTTTTATCTTTACCAAATAAATTACCCCGGAATTACGAAACAAACGTAATTTATTCAACGGTATTGACTGCGTCTATGTATTTCGGACTTTGGCCGCACGGAACTTCTGATGAGCACAGTGGCTCACTTACACTCAGAGAATATTTTCTTAGCCTAAACATACCTGTTTCTCTTCAGCGAAGCTTCTTGTATTTTTTTACGCAACAGATGCAAGTTATTAATGACTTATTTTATATCAATTTAATAATTATTCCATATTACTAACTATTCCATGAAACTCTACATTTTGTAACACGAATTACAGTGCTGAATTGCTAGATCAAAAACAAATAAAACTGACTGGTTTATCATGAAGACATTTGCATGAGCCAACACTGTTTTCTCTTAGAAGATTCAGGTAATAGAAATCTTTTACAGTGTCAGAAAAATTGAATTTCCTGTTGGTCTCCTAACATTTTTAACCAAGTTTCATTTTTTTTCTTTACCACACAATGTATTAAAAAAAATTACTGATGACAATTGCTTCGGTAGATAAGAATGGGCATGATGGCATTTGTTGTTTTAAATGCTATTTTCACTCAACTTTTTATCCTCAATTTAGAGGACATAATAACTTGGTGATTTACTAAATTTTTCCGCCAATTAATTGAAATTAGGGAAGTAAAAATGGTTGCCCCTAGCACGTTGGCTACATTTGAGCGGTTGCAACGGTTTGGTTAGGTTGTAAATAGCTGAGCTTTAAAAAACAAATTTACTGCTCGAATGCGGTTCAATTCTTTCTAAGGCCGTCGTCACACGAAGACCAAATGGTAACATTTCGTCATAATCGTCTACATAGCGGTACCATTTGGTCTGCCTAGCGCTACGAAGCCGTCAGATATCAACCATGAGCTACGGTGTTTTTTGGTACGGGCATCGTAACCATTTGGTAACCAAACTGGCCGGAGAACTGGGTTGGCGCGTACTAATATATTTGTATCTAGGAATTATTTCTACTTTCTGACGCAGTAAGCAGGTACAGGGGTGGACGAGAAGTAATTGAAAAATTCAATTTGCTAATAAGTGGAAAACTTCGTTTCATTTGATAGAATAATCTTTTTATGGTTTATTTCGGTATCCAATTTACTCAGGAAGCAATTTAAAAGGATCAGTTACCTCTGGCCCACCCTGCATAATCCTGAATCCTGAAGCGTGTGACAGATCTTTTTATAATTCCGTCAAGCTACCCGATCAATTTGGTAACGTAGCACTACGAGTTGGTTATCGTGTGACGCCGCCTTAAGAACCATCGAAAACATAATTGCAGCGGATTGTTCTACCTTGTTTGCTAAAATTTAATTTTAGAAAGGTAATGAAATACATCATAATTGAAATGATACGTAAATATACTGGTTTGTTTCTGTGCAATTTACTACTTAGTCAATGGGTTACACGTACCATAGATGATTAGTGGCGTAGAATTAATGTGCCAATATTTTATTTACTCATGAGTACACTATACATTGTTGATATTAATTGTACTTATCAGCTCGGATTATGATGTGAAGAGCACATGGCTGTTGTATCACATGTCGATATCCATGATCAGAATGCTCTAAACCTGGTAGAAGCAACGGGTATTTTTAAGACCGAAATAGTGTCTCGGTTCCATAGAGTCAAATTAATGATACGATTGTTTAGCGATCTTTTAGATTTCGAAAAATGGATTTCAAATGACTCTAATGTATTATAATATAGGTTCCATCCCAGGGTCCACGTGATTTTAGTGAAAGAGATTGTAAGTTAAGCTGACAATTCTTTTCATGAACCTGGACTTTTAATATTATTATGTTTTTCGAGGATTATCGCATGAAATTATTTAAGAATTCAATCACATGGCGTATTATGTTTTTTGGAAATATAATATGAACAAATATTGTGAACTTGAAAAAAGTACACAATTTTTTCTCAGTATGTTCTCATATTTTTGTTATAATTTCCTGTTAGAAATAATTTAACCCTCACGACTATTTGGACAATATTGAAATAATTTCCATGAGAGTGATTTTCATAACTCGCCATAGTACATTTTATGGTCTTTCGCCTAATCTTGTAAGAACTTTCCTTTTTCTAAAATCTGTTTCATTCTCCTTCTTCTAGACGGCGAAGATGCCGGAAGGCCCAACTGAAGCATCACTGAATAAACATGTATGTGAACTTCAACGCTGTTGCTCACTTCTAACGTCTGTGCACTTTTTTGTTTGAACATAAAACTATTATAATTTGTGATGCCCAGTCAGTTTTTGAGTAGATGCATCGCCGTGCCTGCAGTGTGCTTGTGTCTGTAGCTGTGGGGCCGGGCAGACCGCCCTCAGGTCTGGTCTGGCGAGCTTCACTTGAATGCGAGCTTCTAACGAGCACTGCTTGCGAGCCTTCTGTGCTGCAGATCTAGAGCAGCACCAGGACATCAATAACGCCTCGAAACTTCCCCGATTTTCTTATAAATGAAAGTCCTTGTGAAAGAAAACACTTGTTTTATCACATTCTATTTACTTCATCGACATGCTTATGTTAACGCTGTTAACGTGTTCTTCAAGTGAAATAAAGTGCAAAGTTTAGTCGATGACGTCCACTCATGGCAGTTAAAGGTCATAATTGTTCCTTGTTTCCTTAATGAGTCATTTTTCTAGCAATTTTCCTCTTGCAAGGACGGCCACAAAGCTTAACGGTCGTTCTCAGTTGCGTTATTCCCTGTCCTGGTGCTCACTAAATGCCCTTGAACTGCATGACGTACGCAATAATGCATTGGCCTCCATTCTAAGATAAGCTGTGTATCTTTTGTGTTTTGTAATCTGCTTTGATCGTATTCTCCATCTAATGAATCACGTAGCTTTGTGGTTCAACGAGATCAATTTATGTCAGTAGCATTTAGTTTCCATTTCGTTTTCGAAAGGAAATATTAATTTCATTATCATGTCTGCAGTATTAGCTAATAAAAAGTTAATAAACATATCATTCCATTTACTTTTAAAATTCATCTCAAAAGTTGAGTGAAATGTAATGTCATCATAGCTGGCTAAACGGTTTTAAATCGTCCAGCACTTGAATCTCTTCCACACATAACTTACATTCTCTCAACAAATTCTAGGTTTATTTTGAATAGAAGAAACTATCTCAGTTTTAAGAGTTGGAAAAATTCTGATCTCAAGACATGACATCGACTCCACAAGGGTTACTTATTCAGCTTTCAGTTTTCGTAGAGATAGCCCATCCGTGCAAGTGAGTTCTAATCTAACTTTACCATGGTTCAGTGCAGGCAAGTGTCCAATTTTCGTTTCTCACAGAGTGTTGATCACTTCCGTCATAATCGTTATGAAATCACGACTTGAAAATGCTGTATTTTTTATTGTAGACAAGTATTTATCATTGAACAATTTTATAGTTACGAAGATAAAATCTGTACCTGGTTGAATGTGATTATTCCAGTCAAGAGAGTTTTTGACCGACTGCAAAATAGAATCTTGAAATGCTTTCAGAAATTCATTCAAATTTTTATTCAAAATAATTCATGAAAAAGAATGTGGAATATCATTCTAGTGAAATGATAAAATTTAACAGCTAATTTCTAATACTTCATATCACATCCCATACGCGTTCCTAAAATAAGAAAATGTTCGATAAAGCATCTGCAAGAACCTAAATTTTATTACGAATAACCGAAAAAAAATTCGCTCCTGTCACCGTCTCTGCCAAACAGAAGATGCTCTATATTTCATCGATTCTTTTAGGCTGACAAATTCAAATATCACCAGCGCGACGAAATTCAACGCATAAAATTGCTAAATTCTTTAGAACTTTTATTGTCAGCTTAATATTGCATCCGAGAGACAAGTTGCGTAGCATATTGCGGGAGATTTCAATAACGCAATTCAAAAGTAATTGGCTCAAAGAGGGCAGCCATGATGGTTCTTTTTAATTCTACCAGAAAACTTGAAATAACTTTCTGATTCAAGTTATATTCTCGCCTGTTTTATTGCGATGGAATTTTTAAGAAGAAAGTTCGCCTGCACGCATGTTGAAAATTACCAAATTTTGCTTGAATGTTTTCCAAAATTTTAACAAAAGTTACTCTGAAATTGAAATGAAAGTGGGATAAATTGAAGCTGGTAATGACATTAAATTATTTAGAAATAACTCAATACTGTTTTGAAAATGAGGTAGTAAACTTTTCTGCAAATTAAATAAATGTCTTCGGCTAAGATCTTACATGCTTCATTTCTTCAGAAATCTTGAAGTGTGTTCAATCAACAAATAATAGCAAGTATGCGAAGCAACAATAGTTAAAATTATCAAGCCTTTAAATTGTGGTGCATTCATGGTCAATAGGACTAAATTTTCAAATTTTTCCTCTTCTTTTCAAAAAGCAGAAACAGCGATTTCTCAATAATTAATTAATCAGGAAGCTTCATAAGAGGCAGCGTCTGAGGGGAGAACTGTTCGGAGTAGTGTGCACCATTTGAGCGTTTCCTTGAAATAAATATCATCCCATAGTGTTGTTACGTATTTAAAATTAGCTCATGGTTTGTACTCGTTCGTATTATACAAAAAATCTCATTCACGAGTAAAGCTTTCATCATGAGAGGAAATCAGGATATCAATCAAACACTCAATTTCCGAGCGAGTCTGCTGATGATAACGAAAATATTGCGCTATTCAATTATGCACCAAAATGACAAACTTTCATTTATTTCCATAGTAATTCATCCTCACCGTGGAACATGAAGGCATAATCTCGATTTTAAGTACACTACGCCATAGTCATACTGGTGATGTTTGTTATCTCAATGTCACACAAATGTATGCGTCTATTGCTACACAAAGAAACTCTCCAACTGACCAATATGGAATAAACGTTCTTTATTTCGCATCTTTATTTCTTGACGTTCATTTGCACTTTCGTCTCCGCTGAGGCAATACAACACCAAAGTTTTTATCATTTGCATAGCTAGCGCAGCTATGACAGCAGACACTCGAGTACTTCTTGTTTTTTTTACTCAATCTCTTTACTAAAGTTATTTTAGCATTTTTCCTAAAGCCCTTTCATCAAGAAGGAAGCCTCCCCAGAATCATGAAATAGCTGTTACGTTTGAAGTATGGGATCTAGATCTTTGAAATTTGGCATGCGTATGTATTTTTAAAAGAAATACTGGGCGTCCCCCAGACTTTTCCCATTTTTGAAATAATTTCGGAGATAATAGGGACAAATGGGTGAAAAAATAGGGAATTTTCATAAGCTATCTCCTCCGAAAGTTATTATCGTAGAGTAATGATTCAGGTTTCATTGAATGCACAAAGAGTTGCTGCATAACTGGACGGAGAATAAAATTGAAATTCGTAATAGGGGAATTTTTATAAAGTCATATATTTATTTTTTGACAGGTCATGAACTTTTCCGTAAATTTTACAATGTAACTAAATGAGTGCCATGAGCTTCAAGTTAATTCTCTGTCCATGCAGCTATGCAGCCCCTCTTTGCGCATTCAATGAGACCTAAATAATTGCTCTACAATAAAACCTTTTGTAGGAGATAGCTTATGAACTGTTCATCTTCAACCGTTCAGAAATTGCATTTTTCTACCATTTTTCATTTTTTTATTTGCGAGCTATATTGCTTGGAAAAATTGACGCGCTTGGCGTTCTGAAAGCTCTCTAATCATGTTAATATCTTTTCATGTAAGTTTTTTGTCCTTGACGGGACCGGTACCACAAGGGGTATCACAGAGACGTATCATAGATACGTATCACCACTCCATGAGCGCACGCTGCGGCGTCCTCCTTGACGCGCTCCTCCCGTCCCCCCTTTAGTTTTCCCCTCTCATGGAGAAAGAACGTTGTGTAGCTTTGCTAGATTGTAAGCTAAGGAGTTCTGTGTCTAAGAGACCAACAAAACAAAATCTAGATATTATTGGTTCATCTCTAATGCGGTGACTGTCCGGCGCTACCAGCTGCATAAAAATCCACCCCCTTCCCCCACTCGTTTCCTCCTCTCACGAAGCATAGAACGTTCTGAACCTTTGCTAGCTAGTAAAATAAGGACTTTTGTATTGAATAGAGCAATTGAAACCACAAAAAAATAATTATCAGGGGCGCGGCACATGCACTTGCTGGTCGGCGTTGGCTGCTGTTTGGACCCCTCCTCCCCTTCCACACCCCATTTCCCCACTTACGATGCTCAGATCGTTCTGTAAATTTGACGGCTTGTAAAGTAAGCATACCTCTAGCGAATAAAGTAATGAAAAATTGTCCGGGTTCTGAGTAGACGTCCACCTCTAATAAAAAAGAGGGAGGCTCGAGGTGGATTATGTCTAACTGCTTCAGAGCGACTGCAGACTTTAGAACACGAATTTCACGCACCAATTTGGCGTAATCGCAAAACAACATGTACCACTGTAGTTTATCAATGATTGGCTTTTCATATCAAACTTGAAATACTACTAAATAGTCCCATCCCTAGTAACAGAAAAGTCACGAGGTAAACTGGAGAGCTCGCGCTGCTGACGGTTTCAAACTCTCATGAGTTCGAGAATCGCTCGGCTGAGATGAAGCTGCTGCACGTACGGCCAGGCCGCCGCAGGGAAAGTGGCTCAACTCTTTTCTTGAAACTGGCGCTTGATCTCGGAGCGAGGGAACTAAGAACATCAATTAAACTCTAGATAACTTCCCTCAGCACATATTTTGGTACTAACATCAATTGGTCACCTCTTTAAAACAGGAGAAAATGAGAAAGAGACTATAATTTACTGGTTTAAATGGCCCGGCCGTCGTAAGAGAAGGTGAACTGTGATGTGTAACTAAATACACAAGTCACGAAATATACTTAATGTTAATAAAAAACTCCAAGTATCACACAAAAACCTGTATTGAAAAAACTATCTCCATAATCTAAAACGAAAAGCGTATCTCCACGAATGAAAATTTGTCAATAAATCCACAATGGCTTCATTATTACCCAGGTGTAAAAATTATTTTCCATGTATTCACCATACTGAAACGATCAATTTGAATAGAAATATATCCTAACGGAATTGTGTATTTTCAACACGGGACAATAAAACTGTTCATTTTATTTTTAACAGAAACTGGTACGTAACTCATTGAGCCCGGCCTAAAAGGTCATTATAATTATGTCATTGCGGTCCGACATGCTTACACAGAGGCGAAATTACCACTGAACAATGTTCATTATACACGACTCATGCTACATCACACGAAAAATTAGTGCACAATGACAAGCCTTCCTATCATCAGTCAATTTCCGACTATCTATCAAGAGCTAGAATAACCGTAATGAACTGAGGCCAACTGAACCAGAAATTTATCATAATTAAAGAGGAAGGCTACACAAGAACATCAATAAACCATATATTTGGTACTAGGCTTAGTTGACTCATAAAGATTTAGTCAAGATGAGGCAATTCATCGTTCAACATTGACATCCTGACTTTGCCTACAACACTGGTTCATCTCTGCCTTGAATGCCATCAACATCATTATCACTCAAGGAAAAGAACATGAGTCTCAACTAATGCTACCTTTACATTTGTATCCTTTATGGATTCCTGAGCATCTATAGAAATTTGAAACATGCTTTCACAATATTTTGTTAAATATTTTCAGACACATGATTGCGAGATAGTGTAACTTAGATACGACTAACTTTTTTAAATCTATCCTTCATTATACACTAAAAGCCGTGGGGAATTTTCATTATATTTATTCGTAGATTGAATTTGCGATTTTTCGAAAATTCTTCGTATCAAATTTCTTGTAGTCCTGCTGAGTGTTTTCGGAAAAGATCAGCTATTGCAGTAATTTCAAGAAAGCAAAATTCATACGAGAAGCTCAAATAAATAAGCACAATACCTTTTTACGTAATTGGTTGTGCATTGTATGTGCCGTGGAGATGAGACTTCCCGCAGCATTGAGACACCTGTCTTGAGAACGCAGGTCGTGGCTGGCAGCACGTCAATAACACATCGACGACATGCCGGCGCGGCCAGGCACCAGCATCCCGATGAGGTCCTGACAAGAGCCACTAATTAATCGTGTCTGCAAGAGGCTTATATCCAGGCTCGGCCGCCTCCACTGCCAGCACGATGATGTCAGGACTAAAAGTGGT
Organism: Platorchestia sp. MABIK; assembly: GCA_014220935.1. Taxonomy (NCBI): domain Eukaryota; kingdom Metazoa; phylum Arthropoda; class Malacostraca; order Amphipoda; family Talitridae; genus Platorchestia; species Platorchestia sp. MABIK. Next base: position 150,832 of record JACJUY010000659.1, read on the forward strand.
CTCTGTGATGGAAGATTCTGCTCACCCTCGCAGTTAGTGAACTTAGAACAGGACTAAGAGAACTGTTTTGGAAACATATACTCAGGGGGGGCTAGGAGGTGTTGAGAATGCTACCTGCTCAGAAATGATAATCAAGAGATGGACAATGTTGTGATTGTTTTAATAGACGTCAGAACGCTCTGCAAAAAGGATGAAAAATATCTGATTTGATTGACTTCCGTGTCACAAGTTTAGTTTGAACTGAAAATGAAATGAAAGCACACGAAAAATCCGTAAAAATTTATTAGAAGAAATTATAATAATTACTGTAGTCTAGGAAAATGAAATGTGGTATGGTCCTTGCTGCATTAAGATATGATATATGTTAAGTCCACTGAATTTCAGCAGGTTCACTCGAATCTAAGCGTAAAAAAACGCGTACTAATATTTTCTAGCTTCAAAAACAATCGGAATAAATCCAAAAATTAATGTACATATAAAAACGTTATGCTGTCTGCCAAAGAGGTTTGATATTGAGTGTCTTATACGTAATATCATTGCTCATTAAAAAAAAATCCGTTTCAAAGAATTTTTCCTCACCTCGTTCGAGTTGATAATTTCGTAGTGCATCGCATTATTTGCTTCTTGAGTCGGTGAATGAGCCTCGTCCCTATGATTTTTTTTTCTTCATCATATTTAAAAAGATGCACTCTGCCTTCATTCTCAGAAATTTGCTATTTGATAATTTGGCTTTTTACACTATGAAATAAATTAGTTTCGTTAAGCTAATGATGCAGGAAGCTGTTATCAAGATTTCATTCTATTATCCATGACACCATGAGGACAGAGACGAAAGGAAGTTTAATGCTAAATGCAGCACAAACACAAGTGTGTGGCAACTCAGCCTCTTAGTATTGATTTGTAATTATTTTATGTCACAATTTATCCAATTACTTCTTTGAGTTTTAAATAGCACTCGTGCACATTGAACTTTGTGATAGCCCTAAAAAAAGCTTCTCGTGAAACTATGGGCGATCTTGTATGCAAAACAGCTAGCAAAGGAAATGTTTTACTGTCCGAGAAAAAATTACTCCAAAAGTTCAGATTTATTGATATTTGACATGATATATAAAAAATGTCTAGAGTGCTGTTTAAATATAATTTTCGGCTTGTGTATTTTCTTCTTTCGAGTTATTGCCTAGTAATTAATTTGACGGAACAGTTAATTATTATCGGTCAATCATTTAAAATATTGGACTAGTCATTAATTGCGGAAAATTAATAACTTGTCGATAAATTACCAATCAGTGATATCCATAGATCATTGTGATATAAAATATTCATCTCGGTAACCACGGATTATTGCGAAATATTCGTGTGCCACAGTCTAGGACAGTTGACGTGTTGTTCACAACTCCAGTGGAGTTCTTGCACAGCAGAGCAAATGAAGAATAAGCTGATGTTCGGCTTCTTCTCCATAGTAAGTAGCGGCATATTTTTTCAACTAAGTTTGTTAGAATATTGTTGGCAACAGAACGAAAAAAAAAAATGTCAGCGAAATTTGCTTGAGGGAGAAGTAAATACTTTCATAGTGACTACGTTGAAAGATTTGAGCTGCCGAAAGAAGCTAGAAATAAGCTATCTTGCGGGGAATGTTAAAAAATTAAATAATAGACTCACTAGAGGGATTTAAAGGAATTTAAAAAAATTTGAATATGAACTTGGAGACATTACCTTTTTTCCCTCTAGAGTACCATTAACCGTGTGTCGCAATGTGTGAAGGATCAACCACAATTTCGGAACTTTGTCCTTCGTACGAGTGCCATCAATTAAAAACATTGAGTCAAAATAAATTCGACCAAAATATCGAATACAATACATGTTTTAACACACTTTCAGTCATTCACAGAATTGAAATGCAGTATTTCACGGGTTTTTGCGCGTCGACCTCACGGACCTTTCAGAAATATTCATTCGTAAGCTTTATATCGAGGTGACGGGCAGGTGACAAACGGAATGTTTCTTACGCGTATTTTGAAGAATGAATTTTGTTGTATTCTCAAAATGGGGAGGAGGCTTTTGTTGCATTAACCTTGTTTATAGCACAAATTTCCAAAAATAATGACTCAGTGAGCGCTTTTTACGTTTACCAATGATGCGGTAATTTGACTGAATGCATTCAAAATAGGATATCTTGAAATGAATTAAACAATGGCTTCAATCAAAGTGAAAATGGCGAATATATAATTTCAGCCTATCTGCTTCATAATGTCATATGAAGAGCACATATTTCGTGTGTTTTCAGGTTTTCTCATCAATTTTAATGTCATAAACCTTCAGAATGACAATTGAAACTTTTATGTTGTAGATCATTTAAATAATGTGACAGGAGAATGTTATAACAAAGCTTAATGACTTTTAATTATTTTACAACTCATTTCTTTCTTTCAAATCTAGCTGCGACAAAATTTTGGGTCTGCTTTAGTCCAAATCTAATTCAATCTTCACACAAAAATTCTACTAAGTGAAACACGGTTGCTTAAGTAATCTAAATTGCTTAGAAAACAATCTGAAAGTGTTCGACGAAACCCATTGATATCATCTTGAATGCCACTTTTTAATTGATAAGAAAATGGGAATGAGAATTTTAGTCATCTCCGTATGGCAGTGGCAGCTTTAGAGTGCTCTACGCAGTGACGTTCGTGTGTGTTGTAACTTGTGAAGTAGAATCATACGATATCTGTCTAGAATGCATTTTTATACATTGTTATCTATCATTGACTTATCTGTACGAATAGGGCAGAGTCTCAAAATTGCTGTTCTTCATGCTCGCTTCGTGAAACTCTTCGTATTGTTCAAGTGAGAGGCAGGAGTTATTTCGTCAAGTTCCCAGTATCGACTTTTCCTTTTCGATCTTTTCAAATTCAGAGAAAAATGCAATCCTTTTCTTAGAAGCATCATGAGAGTCATCATAGAATTGAATTTGCAGTTACCGAGCTGTACTTTTATTAAAAAATTTGAATATATTCGATCCGACTTTGAAAAACAACAGTAACATTCAGGCCATCAGTTTTGGAAAAACATTGTCATTCTTCAGTATTCCGAAATGATTTGTGCCAGTTTAAAAGGTAATTGCTTCACACTTTAAAAATTCTGTTTTTTTTTGTAATTTCATGAGTTCTTCTACCGAATTACTGATCATTTCAATTTTTCCTGATCGCTTATAAATACATGTAATCTAAAGAACATTATTTATCAGCATTTTAGTCCGATAGTTCTTTGGGATTTACTTCTAATTTCGAGACACGGCTTGGGAATACAGTAGCTTCTCTTTCAGGTCCAAATGAACGGTTCAATTTGATCTGGCTCATTTATGTGTGGTGCCTGTTTTCCCTAATCCGCCTTGTTCTTACAATTTAGCTTTGTTTTATTAATTTAAGTTGGTGCAATCATGTTATTACAAAGAAGTGACTGCAGCAGAGCTTGTAAATTTTTTAGTGTTACCGTGGTTTTTTGTATATGTGATAGAGTTGTTATTTTAGATGCAATTTTCTAATGCATTTAAAGCGTTAAGTTACGGTTTAACTTCTCCACGTGCTTGAAATTCTGCCCTTAGTCGCAGTTAACTGTTGTTTATGAACTGTTCACTGTGTCGGACACTCGGAGCCGAGCCAGTTTCCAAAGAACAGAGCCAAGCATCGTCCCTTGACAGCATCTTAGGGGAGACTTACCTATTTTACGAGACAACACAAACAGACTGAATCGTAATTGCCCTCCAGTCTCTTTGCATACCCCGAGACTATGTGGCTGCTCGGACCACTTCCTTCAAGGACTGTCCGCTTTTTTAAATTCTCTTCACGGACAATCTCGAGTAGTGGACTCAAGGGAGGTGCTCCTTTCCGGTCTCCGTCAACACTGCCCGCGTTCTTTTTTGAGACACTCAGGCTCGCCTCTGCGTTTTCTTTTCGATAAAACTGGAGACATGCTAAGGTACCAACCAATTGTTCTTATCACAGTATGCCAGTAAAGATTCTTGCAATTAATAAACTATTTCATTCAACTGATGGTGAATTAAGGAAGGATGCGAACGTCGGGTTTGTGCTTGCACTATGTATCTCCTCCTGAACACTCTTTAGCATCGCTTAAAAACCATGCAACATGGCAATCGTATTTCTTCCTTCGCAACAGTGGACATCGCAGCAAGTAATTTTTTGAAAATGAAGGTAAAATTTTATATCTTGCGTGAAAATGAGAAAAATGCCGAGCAATGAATGTTGTCACCGTAGCTGTGTGAACGAAAATACTCGTACAGGTAGCGATGAATGTGTGATAATTATCATAAATAGTTAAAACTGACTGGTTCACGAAATTACAACCATTGAAATCTATGTTTCGTAGAGCTTGAAGGACAAAAAACTATGCAGCAAACAAACAATTTACAACAGAGGCAGTCAATATCACCAACACTTTCTTGTTTCTTGCCTACTAAATATTTTACAACACCACTACCTCCTTTTGTATAATTTTTAATTCTTACATTACATGAAGCTGAATTTGCCATTAAATTATTCTCTCTAAAACATTCTCAATCCGTGTGTCACACAATTATATTTTTACCACAACTTTGGAAAGAGCGAACTTTGTTGCTCGAGTGTTTTACAGCTGTATTAGGTAAAGTTGAGATAGATCAAGTAGTAGAAGTCTCATAACATGCAGCTGGACCGCTCGCTCTTGCTTCAGAATGATAGTTCTTGCACATCAGAACGAGTGTTAGCAATACTGACAGACAAAAGGAAGAGTATCATATAGGGTCAACTTTCACGTCAAATTTTATTCACGTGGGAGTTGTTTGGTATCTCAAGGAAAAGCTCATGTAATTGCGTGATGTAAGTTTAAATGAACACAAATTTTACTTTTACAAGTGAGGCACAATGTTACTGTAGGTATAATGATGTACAGTAATAATTAAAGTCAGTATACTCATGACTCTTGTACGACGTACTTATTGAGCATGAGCATTTTAAACACAAAATGCACTTAGTTTGTTTTCGGAATATATTGCAAAAGGGCGATGCTTCAAAACTTGAAGCAAGGAAAGAAAAATGAGCAAAATAAATGAACGACGCTCCGCTGAGAATCCTTTTGTTGCACGTCACGCTCAGCTTCTCATTAGCGGACCTGCTGAATGTTCATCATAATTATCAACCATTTGCATCTGCAGCCTGGAATGAATGAACTTTTTTAGGAGCGTGAAATGAAATGTAGGTCAAATTTATTCAGTAATGAAAAAAATACAGGATTTAAAAATCAGATTTTCTTACGGTTTACTACATAACAGTAAAGACTGTGAGTGTGACACGAGGACTAATTCAAATTAAACTTCAAGAGTCCATCCGCATCGCATTCAGCTCGATATCTGCCATAGAGTTTGGATACAAGAAGAACCAATCAGGCATCGGCCATGCCTCGGTCATCAGCGATAGGCTGTCAATAAATGCATTCCATCGGCATTGCCGCCGGAGTGTGGCACGGCAGGCATGCCACAAGGCGGACGTGGAGGCCCAAATCAGCAGATAATCTGTCCCGACAAATTGGACTGGCTTTACCTGAGCTCAGCGACGGCATAATTTGTCCAGGATAGCAGGCGACGCGTATTCCATATTAATTAAGGAATAATTATCAACACTAACGAACTGTATTAAGATATACGCTGACCCTAGGTTACCGCTTCGGTACATACTACATGTGTAATATATACGTATATATGAATTGAATTTGATAAATTTTAATTACATGAATTTGGTGGGAATTTTATCTTAGCCCACAAGAATTTTTTCTAAATGTTTATATACAATTGGAGAAATGGATTCAATTACACAAAGTCGGACTTTTGTTTCGTTGTCAAACTAAGTCTATCTTAATAAACCATGTACCTCACATAATTTCAAACACTTACTCAGTTATGGGCGAACTAAAAATTAGTCCTGCGGTAATTGTTGTTTTTGTTTTTGCTTTGTAGATGAGCGTGTTGTGTCATGTATTTCTCCGTTGTTTTCGGTGATCCACTTTTATTGCTTGAAAACCCAATATGCCAGTCTTTGTCACAGGTCGCGCTGTATGTGCGTTCACCAAGTTCGGTATAGACGCTTGTTGGTGGTTACTCTATACATGTACGTCTGAACGCATGACTAGCTCTCGTCAAGTTGTTGAGCAGTCGACCTATTTATTTTAATTAGAGCATGATCAATTATTTCTATTCGTCATACTATCGACACCTTAGATTATTATCACTATTGGTAGTAATGGTGATGTCTTTCTAGGCGATTCAATTGAACGTTCCAACTTTTCGTTTGATGCAAGTACGGAAAATATTTTAAAGCTTATAGCAAATAAATATTGTATATTAATTAAGGTTTTTCATTCGTTTAACCAGTTACATGGACGTTAAAGCACTTGTAGGCAATCTCCGACCACAAGATCTTTATACCCCTTATAATTGGAGATTTTAAAAAACAATTCGTTGCCTAACATTTTATGTATCAACTTACTGGAGAAAAAATGTTTTCTCCTTTCTCCTTTGTTCGTGTCCTACATGTCAAGTGTGGGTATTTAGTACATACTATCTCTTAGAGAAGGATTATATTCAATTGTTTCAAGCAGCAAAACGATAACGTAAGTAGTAATACTTTAATTTCTGCGAAGAAAGAAACTTTGCAATGGCTTCAACTCCGTTGAGCATCTTGGGAGGTGAACATAGCTAAGATTTCACTTGGAATTCCGCTGTAACTCACGTACACAGTTGAATCCTACAAAGTTCCTAAAATTATTTTCATAAAAGCAAGTCATTGCATCTTCCAAACTTATGAATGCATTTATTTCAGTTCCGAATTACCTAATCAGAGGAACTATTCGAACAATTCAGAGGAACTAACAAAACACCTGCCCATATTTTTATCCCATGATTCAATTTTATTTTGGAAATAAATAGTTGGATACTACAATACATTAAAATATGGATAAAAAACTCAACTAAAATGCCCCTGAACGTAGATACTTTTATCACGTAAGCTGAAAATCAGGTAACGAGATACCTGATTTGTACCTTGGACCGCCTTACCATAGAGAGGTGTGCTCCATGCAACCAGTGCTCCAACCGCAGTGCACCACGTACCAGGAAGACAGAAAAATATCTACTGTACTCATTTGCAATCAGCTCAAGGTCATGCCTGACCTGTACGGCAGTTTAGTGAGGAAGTAGAGTGTAGCATGCGCCTCACCAAAGTAGCACACGGTGTGCGTATACAGCCAGAGTGCAGACAAATGTCCCCTATCACGTGCGCCAGTCAATTGGGTGGTCGGTCGGCTGCTGGCTGAGTTTTACATGAGCATTAAGGCCTAAAAAGCACAGGTGTTATTAGCTCTACCATCGCAGTACTGCAGGCGATGCGGAAGTTATGAAGCAAGAGATTACAACAGAAAAGTTATCTTCCTGACGTATATATGTAACTCTTCTCAACAGCGTAATATCTTTGTTTTTGGGGATACATGATTGTGATTTAAATAATAGGTAATAGTTTAGTCACTGAAAGTCTCCTAAATATGTAACTTTCACCTTTTTAAACCTGAGCTCCTCTTGTTGTGTTATTTTATTTATTTTATCTGCCGAGTAGGTCTCGAGACACCTCATGTTTGAAACATTTGGAATGATTAGCAACAATCAAAGTCTTTATCTTTGACAGAGATATTTAAAATTTTTGATAAACTAGTTCACTTCAGCCGATTTGAATTAAGACGCCGTTTACTGAACATGCAGAATACCCGGCCGGAGGATGCGCAGTAACTGCATCTAGAGCTCCGCTTGTGGACATTACATCTACCAGCCTAGAGGGCGCTGTCCAATGCAGCAGAAACAAATCTTTTTCATCAACTTCATATTATTTTCTCACGGTCTGAGAAGCTTTTATAGTATGGGAGAAAAGATTAAAATTTTTTTTAAAGTAGTGCTTTCGTAAATGCCGTGCTTTTGATTAACGATTTAGTAAATTGTATTAAAGTAAACTTGAGGACATGGGAAAGCAATGGCTACAGTAATTAAGTCTATTAACACTCTATTAAAGTCTATCAAACACGATGTCTAGAAGTTTATTCAGCACGATGTTAGCCAATAACAATCCTGGCAATAAAAATTACAGTGGTAACGCTTGCATGCAGTTGGAGAGAAAGTGAAATAATTATACTTGAAGAGCAATAACTCTGCCAGTCAGCGTGCGATAACACCTCCAGTATGCATCTGACCGCATCCACGCAGGTTCGCTAAGCTACTGCCATGACACGAGACATGTGTGTGGAAAGGTAGAAACACATCCTCCCTCCCCAATGTACACTCATCTTTTATAAATAGCTACTTACAATTCACAGTGTCAAACTTATGGGTACAATTTCAGTAACTCGCTTGAATTTATCATTGTGCATCGTGAGTGTAGAAAATTTTTAAATGCATTTCATTACCGAGTTATCCCACGTAACTTCAACATGGTGCAATTTGCAGTGTTTCCAGTATAACAATAATAAGAGTAAACATGTTTTTTTCTCTCCTAACATGAAATGTTCTCGCGAGGTTCCTGAAGTTTTGCGGTTGCGCGGTTTTTTAAGAAGCTAGTGAACAGTCCTCATCTCGAGAGGAAATGAGCAGAGCGCTTGTGCTTCGCTAGGAAATACGAGGAAATCAGTCGCGTAGGTCCCCCCCGGATACTTTCCTGCCTTAGAAAAGAGACCAGAGCAGGTTGCAATACAACCTGCTGTACGGGCCGCAACCAGGTTTCTGCTCTAGTGAGGCCTTCAAGCTCACATAAATGTAACGAAAAATATACTATAAATTTACCTTGCTGACTCAGACGATACGGTCAATGTCAATTGCAAAGATTTGTAGAGGTACGATTAAAAGAACCATTTATGAAATATACACTCAACAACTTGTCGAGATTTAAGAAGCATGGATTTATTCACTCATTCGTGTTTCGTGTCCGTAAATAAAAACGCATTTCATGTATCTAAGTAGAATGCAATGAATGAGGAAGTGTAAGAACAATACATGGTAACATGTCTCGGCTGGGCAGCTTTTCGGAACCGTCTCGCTTATTATATTCTTGTAGGTACGTTCCTACAAAAATGTAATTGGCTGAAATGATTTTCAATCTTTGGTGATCAATCATTGTTTCTTTCCAATGTAAGACTGAAACATCTTTTCCATAATTATAAATTGAATTACCTGCTTACTGTTAACTCTCTCTCAAGTTACTAATTCCATTGCATCAATTTTCTTACGAAGACGTAATGTTCACCTCCTCAGAAGGTGGGTGTCAAAAATGAAACTTAAGAGGGAGGAGGTGGTTTTCTAGTCTATACAGCAAATCATTGAACCCTATTAGAGAAAGCCATGACGGGTGTGAGAGAGAGAGGATCAGCACTGAATTACACCAGGTGTTGTGTAATTCAAAGCAAATAATTTAACCATATACGGAAAAACGCTAAATAAAACGATTTTCATGAGTGACCAACACCTCAAAACTCTTTTGTTTTCGAGAAATGATACTCTGAAATAATTTTAGATTCCCGTAGGTTTAAGCTAAAGCGCGCGCCAACAGGCTGCCCAAGAGGTTAGATTTTACTCGTTGGTTGCATTGTAAACCTATTCCGACGGGAATCTAAAAATTTTTCAGATAGTCATTCCTCGAAAAAGAAGGAGTTTTGAAGTTTTTGTCCCAACTGAATATCGTTTTATTTAGCTTTTTCTGTATCTGGTTAAAATATGTGCATCGAATACACAACTCCCGGTTTATTTCAATGTTTCATGTTTTTACATATATTCCAAACTGTAGAGTTGCCTTCACTCAAGAAAACAACGCCATCAAATAGCAAAGAACTAAGTATAGCCAGGATAACTCTCTGTAGAATAAGGTCTACACACCAACATAATCGGAAAAATATTTTTTATTTGCATCAAAAAGCAAAGATCGGTAAATGCATCAACGATCTATCAAGACCCTACGACCATCTATCAATCATTCTCTTTCTCTCTAGTCTGACCCACAAACTCGAGTGTGCTTCTAAAACTCCCCGTCGTATGAAAAATCATCAGGTCTTGAAAAAATTCCTCCCGTGAATTTTTAAACGAGCCCTTCAGAGTTTTAGTTTCTTGTATTGGAGGAACCCCACCCTTCAGACTACGGAATGGGATCAAACTGTTAAATCCCATAGGCAGAGAATACATAATGACGAGGACTGCATTTCTCATAGCTCTGAAATTTTAGAAACCATTGAAACGTGAATAATTTGTAAGTTTTTCGTCTCTGTTGTGCTAAACTGATGTTTAGCCGTCAAACCTAGACACGATAAGAACATTTATTCAAAACAAAATTGAAAGAATTTGCTAGCTCGTAACTGTATTTTAAAATATCTCAACTAAAATTTAAATAAATAACTCTCAATAAACCTCATTACGTTTCGGACGAACTTGGCATATCCAGGAATATTTGCAAAGCTTTAGGCATGAACGAGCATTGTTCGAGCGAGCGTTTTGGCCTGAAGATTGGGAGCAATTAGAAGTAACGAGCCCAACACTGCGCACAGCTGCAGCTACTTCAAATTTGATCAGAAGATTTCTAGCTTTTGAGCCCCCCATTCATTATTGATGATCTCCGTTAGAGCTCCAGCAGTGCCTGACCAGCGCTCTCTAATTAGAGTTCTGAGTCAAGCCCTTCTGTTGAACAGATGAGTGTCAATATGGCCGCACTGCCCCTTGATTGCTGCCAATAAGCTTCCATTAAACTCATCCAATCATATTAACCTGCACTTTTGAGGCCAGGTTTCAATACGCTCCCAAGGGCCTTGTCATGCCATTATCTTCTCCTCGTCTCCCTGAAGCCTCCGCTGCTCTTCAGAAGCAAAAACGGTCGAGACTGACGGTGTTCTTCTTGCTTGCCTTGAAATCGTGGCTAACGTTTTGAATCTTACCCTGTAGCGTTTTGATAAAAACAGTTTTCTCTTGCATATATGTGAAATAGTGTGATGTGAATGTCGACTTTATTGGTATCAAATTTCTTAGTTGGATAAAATTGATTTGGTAAAATATCAAATTATTAGGAAGGCCGTTCATTATGATCTGAAGTTATAACAGGTATGATCTTACAGTACAATCCAAGAAAATATTCGCATAGTGCGAAATTACAAGCGCAAAACACATTTCAAACTCTTGAAATTGAAGTGAAAATTTTTAATCGTGCTAATTCAAACATCAAAGTGCCGATTGCTTCAGCACAAATTCCGGACATTATTTTTGCACTCTCTTTCACGGTTCTTCATGTATCAGAGATTGTAGTTTACTTTGAAATACCCATGACATTCAAAGTACATATTTTCTTACAACCGAATAACTAGACTTCCTTTTAACCTCTTTTTCGACCACTGTTATTAGACACTTGTTGTAGAGAAGAAACACCAGCGAACTGGGATTTGAAATGTGGAGAGGAACATGTGTGTGTGGTGGGCCGTGCGAGACCCATGGGCAGACGCAGTAAACGGAATCAACGTGCAACTCGACACTTTACGGTTCATCATTAAAAAAAAAAGATTTAATGAACTTCTAATTCGAATATACTGAGTAGAAGAAATATCTTACTCGACGATTTTTAGAGGTAGAGTATGCAGTATGCTTCAATCTCAGTTTCGAATCAACTTCTGAGCTTCGGAGATACTTGGATCCAATCAATAAATTATTGACAAAAAACACTTTTTCGCAGTTAACGTTGTGGCAATGTTTTTTTTCGTAGGTATAGAGTTCCTATTTTTAGGCCTAAAAACCTTTGAAACAAGTGTTATGCAAGATGGTTTATAAAGCAAAAATACATTTACATCTTCAATAGATAAACTCTTAAATTATTGATGATTTTAATAATAAGCTGTAGAGTAGCGCAAGATCAAGACTGGTCAAGACTTTTGTATCATCTAGGAAATACGATCAAGACTTTTGATCAAGACTTTTGTATCATGACTTTTGATACAATCTGGTCATAAGTGATCGGTTGTATGACAGAAGAAAATATTCTGTCAATTTTCAAATATTGCATCGTCGAAGCTAAAGATGAAAGACAATCAATCTTATTTTATGATTTTGTTGCACCGTTATTTGCATTGGTAGTTTTGCAAAATATCTGAAAATTATTCAATTTATTTGAGAGAGTGATTTGGATAAGACTTTGCTCTGAATGGTTTTATATAAAAAAAACATTATGTATGCTACTGAGAATCAACGCTAAAAAAAAGACGTCTTGATATTCGCTTCGTTTTCAAAATCTGTTAATGATTAAGAGGCAGAAAATATAAAACTTTGATCACATTTTATTTGGCTCCTCGTTTCAACTATTTCATTTTAAATATTTCTTTCAAGTAACAATTTTTTCAAAAATGGAGACCATCTTTTTGGCCCATCTCGTTGTAAAGTACTGACCTTCACATAATAGGAGCCTCGGAAGCAGTTCTATAGAAGCTGACTTGTAGTTAAAATTTTCTTAAAGTGTACTATTTCAACAGCATGCGAGCACCACGCATTGGCACCTGTTAATGATTGCAAATTGGTTAAGACTTCGTGAAATGCGTAAATGGGAGAAAGGTGTTAAAAATGTCAATATTTGATGAATAATTTCTACAGTGCATAACACTTTTTCACGAAGTCTGATGGATTGAGCGAAACCCCAAGGTTTTTTCTGTTGTGACAATTCAAGTGTTACATTACTGAATGGAAGCAAATATTGTTTCTTGTGCTCGTGACTTCATATAAGAACTGTCATTTCGTGCCGAAACTTATAATAAGCTATTGGAATATCAAATTTCAATTCACCATTGCAACGTATATCAAATACTCTACAAAATCCAAGCGAAAACCATCATTAGCGGAACCATTCTACTGCACATAATGATTTATTTCTGAAGTTCTCGCATTTTTATGATTCTAATTGGCAGAGAAAACGATGAAAGCTCTTCCGTAGCATCGTGAGCGCGTACTGTAACTGCCTGCTGCTTCCGATATCGATTGGGCAGGTGACATCGGGCTGAGAATGCGGCCTCCCATTCAGAAGCGCCATAGAGCCGTAGGAAGTAATGTGAATCCTGCAAGTCGCAATATTGAGGTCCTCGAACGCCTCAGACATCGCCGTCTGTACCAACTTCAGGTTCTTCCAATCACCATTGCTCGACTGTTCGATGGCTCAGGGCCCGTTTACAGGACGCGAAAGGATTTTGAAAAATTCTTTCGTATATGACTCGGGAAATGAGGCAGCGTTGAAATGCATCTATTCAGAAGTCATGCAAAAATTCCGAGTAGCATTTTGAGCTTAGAGAATTGATATTCCAGGTCACCATCGTGCTTGAGAGATCTTCGCAACTCGGGGAAAAGTGTTGGGACCAATTTTGAGATCGATCATGTTTACATGAGCCCGAGGTGAGCAATACATTCTGCTCAATGGAAGGTCCAATGAAGTTTCGGATCTGTGAAAATTATTCATTCTTTGTAAAACGAAAGCCAAAAGTAGAAATGGAATGATTTCACATAGTGATCAATGTGTGAATATATTGACATCTTCCAGCACATCAGCGCATGAGGCTGGGAGCTGAAATAATACTTGAACTCTTGGAGCAAACACGTAGTTTACACAAGCAAGAAAATTTGAAAGTGTAAAATGAAGGAAATCTTACTCAGTGCTGGACACAAAATGCTAAAGACGGAAATAAATACGTACAAATTCTTGAGTATTTCCACATCTACTATGCAGGGTACGTTAGCATTTTTTTCCTTTCAGAAATGTTTTGTGAAAGATTCATGACAGTTTTGTAGTCTATGCCTTGGAAACAAAGTGGGTATAGGAATTTTCGAAGAATTCCGTAAAACTCTCACGTACAATGACGTCACTGGAACACAAAAAAAAATATAATCCTAAAGTTGTGTTAGGGATTTGTCCCACACAATTTTGTAGATTTAGATTCGTTTAGAATTTGATAGTTAAACAAGGATTAGAATACTGAAAGTTGTTCAATACCGATAGCAGCTACAGAATATTCAAAACTGCTCCGTTCACGCCCTAAAAAAAATCAATTACGTGCACGAGATGCATCTATTTCACATTTTCGCCACAGACGCAAAAAACTTGTGAAATTCTTTGCAATGAGTGACATTATGTCCTGCTGTTCGGAAGTTGGAGGTTTAGCGTCAAGCCTATGCGTGGAACTCAACATATTAAAATCATGTCGCTACCACTTAAGATTAAAATACCCATGTATCTTTACAGATACACGAATTTTGTAAGAAAATCCTATGACTTTTGCTGAACAAAAATAGCAATCTGCGGTGTGGTTACTTGACTCACGTACGCCCTATCAGAGGAGCTCCGAATGGAATATGGTTGTACTTCGCCATCCTCGTTGCACCGCACAAGCTGCATGCCTATGTCGAACAGATGAACTGTAGTGTCTAGGATTTACTAGAATCCACCTTAAAACCATAGTACAGTTCATTCGCTTTCTTCGCAAATAATGTAAAAGTCTTCCCATGGAAGAAATTTGTATGCTATGTAGATGGCAGCACACACAGTAAAACAGATCTGGCGAATTTGTGCTAACTCTGGACGCCATAATTTCATCCATCCGCCTTCACAGCGAGCTGTGTTGTGACGATGTAGCAGAGGACAATTTTTCTATTTTAAGGTCAGCTGCATGTGATTTAGACTTGCACTTGTTAAAGTGTCTATGTATATATTTCCAAGGAAAGCCTGTTCTCAATAGCACCAATAGTTCATTTCCTTTGCCAATTTACACGAAGATTTTATTATGCCTTTGTATTTTATGAGATGACTCATTTTTTCTTTATATTTCAATTTTTCAGACAGATAAGTGAAGATGGAGCTGGTCTCTAAAACGTTTTATAAAATTGACACTGAGTGCTTATTAATTTTTTTGGGGAAATCTTTATAGAATATGATTTCAATTCTTACGGCATTCCTAATGACCATTCGCTTAAAGAAAAGCAACTTCCCTGTATTACTTAAGTATAACTATTTTCACAGACGACGATAATATTGTAAGGCGTTGCATAAAATATTGCCAAAAATGTAAGGGTAAAAAAAATGTGATCAACAATGTTACTTGAAAATAGTTGTTTTTCAATATTTTCAAATTTATCCCAAAACGGATCTCAAATTTGAAATCAGCATAAAAAACTACAACTACAATAGAACAAGACAACACCATGACAGATGCCTTTAGCTTGTTCATCAGTGTAAGTACGACCGCAATGTTGCAGGTGCACGCTACACGGCGTTGTGTGCATCTCCAAGTAGTTGGCCTCATGCGATTTTGCCAAGATATGAAGGGATTAAAGTCGCTTTAATGCTTGAATTCAGCTTTAAACATACTTTTACAAGTCAGGGCCGTTAGCACGATTAAATTTTTGTAAAAAAACTTCACAGCATTTTGTGAGTAAAAGAAAAATGAGCTGATATTCGAGTGTCGTACAGTAGACATAGGGACATGCGTAGCCAATTAATTATTTTGACACACAAATTATAAAAAAACGGGAGGGAGTTTAGGAATACTTATTCCACTATTTTTCCTCTTCAAGAATCATTTGGCACTTCACGCTTCAGCGCCTTTCATGCGAATGGTTCGATCTCTGATGCTCTTTATTCGCGGCGACGTTAACAAAATGGCGCGCTCTGCAGCGCAATTAATATTGCATAACCCATAACTCCTTCACATCGATAATGCGCGGCGTTTAGAAAATTAGCACTGGCCGCCATGGTACATTGCCAAGTCCAAGGCTACTAAAAAACGAACACCTGTTGCATTTAAGCTTCAGAATCACATTAGAATAAATTACGAGAGAGTTCATTGCGAGAGTGTTCTGAGAAGCGACGCGCGTGCAGAGCTGGTCTTGCACCACACGTAGCCTCAGGGCTGCCGGCTCTGCTTGTTACGCGCTGGCAACCCAGGTCGCAATGTTCAGAGTATTGCCGTTCCGTGTAAGATATGATTGAAAAATTAATCGTTTCACGAATGCGGTTTGATGTTCGGTGAATGGAATATAGAAATACAATTAAGATGATTTATGGCTGTTCGCGCAATTTTCAAACGCATGCTTGATTTGAAGTGAAACTCGTAGTGATTATGTTTTATTCCTTAAAAAATATTGGCGAGAACATATTTTTCTTAACAAAATCTCTAGCCAGTTGCCTGTAGCTTGAATGTGAAATTCGAAAGTAGGCTTGACTCCTCGTATACATAAAATATTCTGAAATATCCAAAAATAGCATTTAGCTTAAGGTTGTGAGAAGTAGACAGTAGATGCCATAATTCACGGGTGCTTGAGAGCGCAAGACCGCCGAGGCGCCGGGCGCGCTGGTGCGACGCTAGACTGCCGCTGGAGACGAGGTCCGGCGCACTTGGACAGACGGTAAGCCAGCGCGACTGAGCAACTCTTCATCACAGAATTGGCCCGCTTCCGATGCCATTACTTACGATTTGAACTCAAAAGCAACGCCCATTCCCTTTCCGCTCTTCATCAGCTGCTACACAGGAATTCAATTTCCGAAAAACATCTGACTTCTATCACAGTCGAATTTTAAATTTACATAAGCGGAGAAAGAGTCAGCTGGCTGGGTCACTCTTGAAAGCATAAAATGCATAAGAACTCGCGAGTGATGAAAGACGAAAGACATATGAATCCAAAATGTCTTCCTCCTGAGATCAACGCTCTGTCATTCTTGAATATATTTCTTGCGAGGCGCGAAAACCGTAGACGAATTCCTTCGAACTTTATTCCGAGAATGGGAGACCCAAGATCATTTTATATCTGGATGGATATCGGAGTGAACTCATGCCAACAGCCGCTCAGAATTTCAAGAGTAAATTTACGCTATCTTGAGCTTGAAATAAATTCCCTTATATATCCTGAGGCAATATTTTAGTTCCAGCGAAAGCAAGAAGTTACTATTACTGGGTCACTGCTATACATAAAATAAAACTTCAATGTTAAGGCTAAATGATAAGTTACAAATGTTTCTTTAGCGCCTTGAATCTATTTGGCTTCTTTGGTGAATCTGCATAATAAGGAAATAGTTTCGCACCCGAATTTTTATTTGAATAAAACGATGGAGCTATTCAATATTCCTACGCCGTCCAGTAAGCCATTCCATGGAAGGATCTTCTTTCTGTGATAAAGAGAAGACTGGCTGGCCTAATTAAGGATTTATCTCTAATTAGTAGGTTAAACAATTTCTTAGGACATCGATCGAGAGCTCAGAGTGAAACAAACGGCTTGATATTACAGAAACCTATGGCATAATAAGGCAGCAGTCTCTAACCTCCTTTGCAATTGGGTGAAAATTGAATTTGGTTTGTTCTATTTGTAGTAGTTGGGTTCACAAGTGGCATTCACATTTTTTCTTTCAGTTAAGGTGAAGGAAATTATTTCAAAGCAAAATTGGACCTCGTGAAGAAGTTTTTCCTATTAACGCGTGCCAAATGAATCAGACGAAAAACTTTGGTCTGAAATTTTGGTGTGTTTAGATTGAAAGGATTGTTTTAATTGCTTTAGTTTGTTTAACTCAATTTGGTGCTTCACAAATAATTCGAATAGGTTTTGAAATTCCGATTTCAAAAAGAGAGTAATTATTCACCACTTTCTTTATCTTGCTCACCACTGTCGACCTGTCCTCAACGATGCGTTATGGATGAACAGTATTCGTGGAATAAATTAAAAAAAAAATTCTCTTACTAAACTGCAATAGTAAATATGTCAAATAGAGATTCACTCTTGGAAATTACAAAACTGATTCCGGAGGATTCTAAAGAGGAATATTTTTTACAAGTTACGATAATGGGTATAAGTGATTCAAAAATCTTAACTATCATGAAACATATACCAGTATAGCTACATTTTGCAATTTGGTTCAATTTACAAGCGTGCAATGTTCACACGTTAGTTGAATTTACGTAATGTAGTGTTTATATATCTGGTTTATTGAATTTCCACACAGATGAAATTTACTCAAGCGTTGAATTACCAAGCAAACAAAATTTACACAAAATTTATGGTTACATGTGTACTACTTATACACCTAGTAACAGTACCACGGTTTGTTGTTATTGAAAAGCTATTATTTTAATGTTGCACAACTAGCTTTGGCGCAGAAATTTTTCCGCAGATCGTTGGGATTAGTTAACACGAATTTTGGACGGTATCGAAAAGTATTACAGACTTACATCAGACAATTTTTCTGGTCCGAGTGAGGAAGTTTAGCCTCTTGCTCGCCTAATTACGGGCACTAATTGGCGATTTTTGCATGTCATTAAGTTTTTTTGTGGCAGGAGCGATGGCAGCGAGAGAGACTTATACTGAATTGTGCGAGAGATTCCTCTTGAGAAGTAATTTTTTATAAACGGTTGGAGCTCTGATGTGTATTATGAATTTTCATGATTCCCGTACAGTTCCCGTTTGCTGCCAATCACAACACAGTACGCGTCCAGTAGCAACTCGACGTTTTGACGAGCGGCGCTCAGGGACCAAGGAATGACGGAGCCAATCCTTGTTTAGTCGTGATTATGATGACTACTACAATGTAATCCAGGGAATGAATGTTTCAAATACAATAATTGTTCTGCGATGTATCTTTGTGTGCCTCGACGTTTTTTCCTTATGCAGTCAATTTGATTCCCTGGATTATTTTTAACATATATACCTTTGAAATCGGCAACATCACATGTCTCGGAAATATTGTTAATTTGTTAAAGCAAAAACTCTAATTTAGTGAACAATGAGAAAAGGAAAAGTGCATGAAAGTATTCAGTTTTGTAGTAGAAATTCATTGTAGAACTATAAATTTCACATTCACATTTGTCTAGCTAATTTTGAAATTAGTAGTTCAGTGAGGCCGTATAAATGATTAAGCAATTATGTATAGCTTGTAAATGAGGAAATTGTTCTTACTGCAGAATGTAGGTGAGTTAAATCGTTTAATTTATACTCATGTCAAATATATGACTGTTGAAGTAGGAGACGCTCCCAATAGTAAATCTAAAAATGAGAAATATTCAATGTACTTATCGTTGACAAAGCTTGTGTAACTGATTTTTGAAAAAAATACAGGCGATCAGAAAGGATGTTGGCAAAACTCTTCTGACAATTTCAACAATCTTTAGTCGAAGAATGTGGGGAAACTCGCTAGAGAAGCTTCTAACCCGCTCTGATATCGTCATGATTGTTTGACAGATGGCAATAAACAGACCATTTATTGGGATGAAAAATGCTCATTTGATATTTCTGCCATGAGTTTATCATTGTAGATACCACGTCGGTTATTTTTGATTAAATTTTCACTCACATGCAAGTTGCCCATTATCTTAAAAATTTGTATTAATGGTGAATTGATGGGAAACATACTTTGCACAAATGTGGGTTATAACGCAGAATCACATTGTCGTACGTGTTTTCCACATGGATGAGTGTATTTCACCCAAGGGCTTATATAACTTCTGGGCACGTTCCGTGAGAGCAGCCCTCGGTCCTGTGCAGAACTCGGTTGCCGCGTGACAACCGCAGGAAATGAAGGAAAATGCCGAATTTCATTCATGGTGACAGCTGTAGAAACTTAAGCTTGGAGTTGATAGTTGAGTGTGTGCCATCCCCAGTCCAATTTGTGCTCATGTTATCACGCGATGTTGCTTCTTACCCTGAATCCCTTCGATTTATAAATCATGTTGAAAATAAAAGTAAAGATCTGCTACGAGATAACTCACTGAACAGAAATGCCGAAGTAATTAAAGGGGAGAATTAATAGCATGAATGTAGACAATCTGTCCGATTTTAAAGAGTAAAAACAGATCGAGAAGAATTTAAAATATTATCACCTTTCATCATTTCTATCCTAGTTATTAATTTAAGTAATTGATGTACCGTTGTTTTAAATGAAAAAGTTAACTGCTAAAAACACAGTTTTAATTACAGAAATGAAATAATGAATTGTGATTAAATTTTACTTATTATTCATTCTGTTTCGAGACATCATTTACAGTTAGCGACGAAATTATTCGTACACCCCTCGTCTTTCAAAACTTTCTAGAATTACTCAAAAATTATTGTTGCCATTGGCATAAGATTTTCACAGAGTGTGAAGCACATATTAGTGGCAATATTAAGAAGTTTCTGGAACAAAATATAATTTTTGAAAGATTTAAGAAGCTGAACTTTACAAACACGACAAGACAAAATTATTCAAACAGTGAATGGTATTACACTGTATTGAGGTGAATCTACCATTTGAGTGCATTTTTAATAATCAATAGCGTGACCATTCATCTTAATAACATTTAAAAGCCTTTTACTATAATTTTTGACAAGCTATTTAGTAGTTTCAGATGAAATATTGCTCCATTCTTCAATGGCGATGCGTTTCAATTCCTGAAGATTCTTTGGAGCTCTCTTGTTGATGTTGATTTTTGATTCCCGCCGCAAACTTTCAATGGGATTGAGATCAGGACTCATCGAAGGCCATGGCAGCACATTTATCTTATTTTTTTGGAGCCAGCTAGTTGAAGACTTGACAGTGTGCTTTGGGTCATTGTCTTGTTGAAATACCCACCGCCTTCCAAATCCGAAACTATTAGCTGATACCTTCAGGTTTTCGACGAAAATAGAAATATAGTCATCAGAGTTCATCTTCCCTTCATTTGCAAACAATTTTTCACTACCCGATGCAACAAAACAACCCCAAAACATCAGTGATTCACCTCCATGTTCAACTGTTGGCACAGTGTTCTTCGGCAAGAAAGCTTCGCCATTCTTACGCCAAGCCTTCTTCACGTCATTGTGCTCAAAAAGCTCGATTTTGGTTTCGTCCCTTTATAAAATTCTCTCTCAAAAGCCTTAGTCCTTATCCAAGTGTGACTTAGCAAAGTTCAAGCGAGCAGCAACATGACATGGTTTGTGGAGTGGAGTTCTTCGAGGTCGGCGTCCATGTAGACCTTCCCTGTTCAGACAGCGCCGGATTGTGCGATTGCTCACGCTAGTTCCCTGAGCGTTCAATCTCTCGGCAATGTCGTCTAGCTTCACTCGTGGATTAGCGTTGACCTCACGACACAATTTTCGAGAAGTTCTCACCTAGTGTTTTTGTTAGCGACCAAGCCCAGGCAACATTTTTACAGTACCAAACTTAACAAACTTTTTTATAACAGATTGTACTGTAGATATTGGGATGCTCCAACGCTTAGATTTGTCTCCATAACTATTTCCAGCTTTGTGGCAGTCAATAATCTTTTGTCTGAGGCCCACATCGAGTTCCTTAGTTTTTCCCATCGTGGCGCTAGTGTACGAACGACAAAGCTCTACTCCTCTGGCTCCCCGTTAGCTCTGGCACAATTTTCTAGAAGGATCTGACATCTAGGTTGTTCAAAAACATTTTAGGTACAATTTTTTGCAATAAAACAAGTATAACGGTAGATGCTTCTTGATGAAATGTAATGTTTTCAATTGTATGAATAATTTTGTCTTTTCGTGTTTCTGAAGTTCAGCTTGTTAAATCTTTCAAAATAATATTCTGTTCTAGAAACTTTGTATTATTGTCACTGATATGTGCTTCACACCCTGTGAAAATCTTATGCCTGTGGCAACAAAAGTTTATGAGTAATTCTAGAAAGTTTTGAAAGACAAAGGATGTACGAAAAATTTCGTCGCTAACTCTAATTTAGAGCATTTACAGACTCTTAGTAACATCCACAACAATTATTGACGGAAATATTTTCTTATTATAAACATTGATTAAATTTTACCTTTGGTATTCCTTTTGACTATCGTCATTGAGATATGACAGGGGTATCGGGGAAAGTTCAGCAAGATGTAATACAGAAGAAAATAAATTGATGAAGAAAACTCAAGTCCAATTCAGAACTTGTTGAAAACGATTTCGGAGTGGCGATCACTTTGAGCCTGTATTAAAACTGCACATTACAGCTACAATTTGACTTCATGTTTCAAAAAAACAAGTGAGTATAGATTAACATTCATGGATGCATAAAGAGTGGAGCGCATGATCACCATAGAAACAGTGCGTGCGGACGGACATTTTCGAGCTGACATCTAAACTCGAAGTTCCTTCCTGATGCCGCAACACAAAGTTTGTTCTGGGCCGAGGAAGCTTATGAAACTGGATGACAAGTTATCTGAGGAACGCAGGCTCCTGCGAATCGGCTGTTCCTCAGAAATTCTCTATCGAATTCTTGCACTGAGGAACTGCGCTGTGGCGGAGTGGTGTGGCGAGATGGAGCCGCAGCCACAGCTGCCCCACAGCGCCACTTTAATGAAATTCCGTGCATTGCTCCTCTTCATTAATGGATTCATCTTCCCTAATGAGTTTCAATTGGAGAATTGAACAAATGTACGAATATGTGCTTGTGATTCTTAGCGGAATTCTCGAAAGTACAATGTATCTTGTACTGTATTCTGAAAAATAAAGATAAAAAGAACTCGTTATGCACTCGTTATCTATATGTTCGACAGATAATTCATTTAGAGCTTCATTATCTTAGAGATCGTCGTGTCTATTCATAATATGTGCTTTTGGCTTTGAAGACGGTGTAACTTCAGGGTTAGTTATCGACTAACATCGGCTGGTAAAAAAAAACACATGCGCTAAACTGAATAATAATTTTCGAGGTTAATTTATGCATAATTTTCCACGAGAATTGAGGTAAAGCCCATGAGGTAAAGTCTAATCTTTCATCCTAGCTGCGGTGAACGAGACTCTAAGAAATTAATTGCAGCAAACATCAAGATCCAGAGACGACAAATTGTCATACCACCAAACTTGCCATCACAATGAAACGCTTCAGGTTATTACAGCCATTTGATCGAATAGGGGTGAAATTTTTCAGGAGATAATAACATTATCCAGAAAACGATGGTTAATATCTTAGTGGGACTCCAAGACAATGTAAAATGATTATTTTCATGGAAACGAGCACGATTTATGGTTGTGAAAACTGTTTAGTTGGTCGCAGGCGAGTGGCATTCGTAAATGCATGCCTGAGTGGTCACGCTTGAGCGGTCGGTATGACAGTTCATGTGTCGAAGTTTTTGTGCTGTTAATTTATTGCACTATATATTGTCCATCGTGAAAAATTTCAGGAAATTATATTGTTGGACTTAATGCTTATACATTATGAAAAGTTTACGTGAGCTCGAGCTCTGCCAGTTGAAAATTATAATTTCAATGTTTGTGTTTTTCTTCTACTGCCGCTCGTTTAGTTGAATAGGCAACTCACCAAACGGAAAACTTTTGTAGCGACTCAATGCACCTACACACGTGAGATGAACGTTGTATGATCGACGGCTGGAAATTAAGGAAATAGCTATTAGGCAGTGGAAAATTATTAGCAAATCAAGTGTGAAAACTGAGCAGATTTGTGGTTTGAGGTCATTTTGACGTTCAAAATAAACAGGAAATTATTGAGAATAAAAAATCGCATAATAAGGTGGAAATGATAAGTTAACTCAATTTTGTATTTTAATCTCGAATTTTATGGCACTATAATGTGCAACACTTGCAAATCAAAATTAAATCTGACGTAATTAAGATTGGAAACGAATGAAAATGACAAAATATAGAACTTGGAAACACGTCAAAAAGGAAAGCAAATTTCTTTTAACCTTACTGGCACTAATTTTTTAGTGTATATTCGTGCCTGCCTCCTGTCCTTCTGCGTTCGTGATGTTTTCAGAGTAATTTGATTACTGTCCAAATGCAGTCAGCTGCGGCATAATTTGTGCGTTGAGAGGGCTTAAATGTTGAGGTGTCAGGCACCGCCGTACAGAGCAGCATAGCCGGAAACATTGGTCAAACATTGGTCAAACGACGTCACATCGCGTCCAATCAAACCACTTGCGTGGCCGTCCTGTGAACAAAGGCTTATTGTCCATGTCCATGGCGGGACAGTCGCCAACTTGTTGAGCATCAAAGTTATGAGAACGAAATTAATTTGATGAACTATGGTTTCATGTGGCCTTTGCCACGAGACAAGGAGAATTTGTTGACGTGCAAAAATTATACGATGAAAATGCAAATATTGCACTGCGCGGTCTGTGCAACGGATGGCCTCAACTTTTATATTCACAACACAATTATGGTGCTGAGGAATTTCGTCGCTCCTTTGCCTGTGCCTAACTGTTCAGTCATTTGCCCACTTTCCGCTCAGGTGCTCACTAAGTTTTACAGAGCCTCTGTAATAGTTTAAGCGAGAGCCTTTAGCCTCGCTGTATGAGGAACGATGTTTGTGGATTTCGCTTCTCTTGGAGACAACAACTTTGCTACATAATGGAAGTCTCTTTGAAACAATTTTCAACCTATAGTGCAGCGAATAACGGGTCGCTCAAATCGCCGAGAAAGTATTTGAGATCAGGTATGCCGCAGAGAAGCCCTTCTCTAGCTCGCTGTTACCCGATCCTGAGAGTAACTTTGAGAGGAGTTGAAAGTAGCTGCCCGGAACTTCTTCAATGCACGTCTCCCACCAATTTCGAAACGTGAGAAACGGCACAGCTGAGTTGCATAGCTCAACTTCAAAGCTCTGATCAGGCAAGTATTACGTTGCGTTGCATCGAAAATATTACCATTTATTTGTCAAACAAATTTTTTACTGACCTAGAGAAAAAAGTTTTCGAACAGAAACAACGAAAGACGTAGAACATGCATACCAACAGTGGCCAATGGAAACAAATGAATATTTGTAACAGAAGAAAATCTATGCAAGTAACTTTGTGAACAAAGATCATTTCCGTTGAAAACTCGGGCAAATTAGAGAAGTTACCTGTGCCATGGTGTACATACTACAGCCCTCTTGGTTGTACTTGAACAAATCACGCTTCAATGAACCCCATTCGAACGATGATCAAGCATTGCCTTTACTTTGCGCCTCTGTGCCCAAATTTTCTTTTTCACCCAAAGTTGAATACCTCATATCTTGCCTTTAAATATTGAGAATGCGAAGTGTGGCCAGCGGCACGCGTGGCCGTACATTTGTTCTTAATGAGAACGGCCATTGATAACCTGAGAAAAGCTGTCACGAGGCTCCTTTCCATACCATATCATTATGAAAGCAGTACTTTGTGGCTACTTCTGCTCTCTCTGGCTAGATCGTGAAACGAAAGTGATTTCAGGTTAGCCATCACAACAGTAGATTTCAAAAATCCCACTCTCCTCTACACAGCCCTGTGGTTATTATGAGCCAACGATGGCTACAAAAAAATTTCAAATGCCTGCTCGATGTGCCTCAAAGGATCCCCTGCACACTGAGTCCATGAAGAAGAAACAGATTGAGTTTCACAGGAAATATAGCAGTGCGATGCATCGTTATTCAAAAGACTTCTATAATCGTTAATCCGCTGATCAAAAATAACTTCAGTGAAAGTTAATCTGTTAATTCTTTCAGATTGTTACTGAAGCTCCCGATAATCCTTGCATGACAATTTTCACTATATAAGAACAATGTCATTACTCCAAAACTACTTAAAATATATAATGAATGAAGCAAAACTATGAAATGATCTCCAGTGGCTCTTTCCGAAGTTTGTTTCAGAGCACCAACAAATATGCTCCTTTGAAATTTGAAGTAAATGATTATTTCAGAGTAATACACTTAAAAATGCTGATGAAGTGGCAAGAACAAATGAATGGAATACAACAATTACACATCACTTAATTTTCTTTTCTATTTCTTACTTTATTTAATTCAAGAAATGCACGTTTCCCTTCATGAAGATTAGCACTGCGAAATTTTTGTCAAAAAAGTGTGTACTGTTGGGCCTCAAGGTATCTTTCCTCATAGAAAAAAAGACTCTCAACTGCTGCACTAGATCGGATGGCAGAGCTGTACTTGATGAACAAGTCTTGATGATTTGTTCACCAAAAAATGCAGCATCCGTGAGTATGTTTTTTGAGTTGGTCTCCTCCGAGATCAACTGAGTTAAGCTGTCATGAGTTGGTCCTTGTTTTTGACGGATGGTAGCAAAAGTATTCGACACATTAATTTTTCTTCTAGATTTCGAAGTAGAGTCAATCAGTTTTATTGAAACAACCACAGAATATACGGTATAAATGAACATTGCCCATCCAAACATAGGTGCCAACTGAAAAATATTGTTTAGAAAAAATTTCGGTCAATATTGAATTTAGGCCTTTCACGGAAATAGTAAATTCGGTTCCAAACAATCACTAAAGGAACACATTTAAAAACGTTTTACACGAATGACATTCTGCTCGCCGATGCGTTATTTTAGAGATATAACAATAATTACGTTCAGATAGGAATAAAATTATATGGTCGGTTGCTTAGTCGCCGCATTGTTGGGTGACGCCAACTTTTATGGCGGGACACGCCCACTTCTTGGCGGAAAATGAACACGGCTCGGTTTGGGTGAGTTAAGGTAAGCTATTTTAGGTTGATTTATGTTATTTTAGGTTAGTTTATTTAACTAACCTACCATAACCTACCCTAACCTCACCCATCGTTACGTTAATACCGTATTACAGCAAATTTACGTGTCCGCTCCTTCACTTTTATATACGACGTTCTTATAACTTCAAAGTTGAATAACTCAAAAATAACGCATCAGCGAGCAGAATGTCATACGTGTAAAACGTTTTTAAATGTGTTTCTTTAGTGATTCTTTGGAACGGAATTTCTAATTTCCGTGAAAGGCCTAAATTCAATATTGACCAAAATTTCATTGCCATAAACCCAAATTTGCCCTGTGCAAAAGTATTGAATACCTATGAAAATGCTTATAAAGGCTACATTTAATTACGATTTACCAATCAAATTAAAATGGTGGAAAATTAAATGGTGGATACTATTGCTACACACTGTGTCTCGCTGATCTCCTTCGGCTGAGTGACCCCTAGAAGAAGTCCTCCTTCTCGTTCCACTGTTGAAGCTAACTTCGTTCAAATGCTACCTCATAGCTCCTCCGACCTAACCCTGGGTGTTTTTCGCATCTTGACGACCTTAGTGCTGTCATACTTTTCTAGCAAGACGAGGCGAACCTTACGGTGGAAAGCTAGACAAACTTGTTTCTGAAAACACAGGCCTCCTGGTTACATTTGAAGTCACAAGTAGCCTCGTTTTTGTGAAACTTAAAGTTCGTCTGCCACCATTATTCTCTTGCTCTGGATCTTTGAATTTTAACTACAAAACATTTTCGTGTGATACAATCATATTTCAAGTGAATAGAACAATGTTGGAGAGAGTTTTATTTTTTTGATCAGTATAATATTGTTGGATCAGACTATCTTGGAATAGGTTGGGACCATATAACTGTATTTCAAATCCGAGAATAAACTTTCCAACACTAGCCGGTATTAAGTCTTTATTTTATTGGTTAACGGGCTTGAGTTGAAGGAAATGAAATACAACGGAAGTTAGGAAGTCCTCTGATGATTTCCAAATTTCAATTCAAACATAGGAAGTTATTGCAAAATTCCACTTAGTTAAATAATATTAAGGATTAACGGAGCAAAGTTTAGGGGCCTATTTCTGAAATGCAGACATTGAATGCTGGAGCCCTGGCAGAAGAAATCACTTAGTATTAAAAGAACGGCTTTAAGTTCATTAGCATGGATTGGTAATTCGAGATATACACCCGCGGAAAACCCTGGTGATACCTATATTTATGTACTGTACTTTTTGTACTGCCAGGGTCAGGGGTGGACATTAATTCCTCTTGAGGAAAAACTAACATCCCACATTGATGTTTATGTTGTTTCAATTTTAATATTCATAAACAATGTTTTATAAAATCGTGCAGTTCTTGTGTGTGTGTGTGTATGTGTGACTTAACTCCTTTGCTCTAGAATGCCAAACAACGGTGCCATGTGCTAATGTTCAGTGCTGTGCTGATGCAACAACACTGATGTAGTAACTGAGCTGATGTAACAGCAACTGTGTGATGTATAGTAATTTTGCGCAAGCGTTTTCGCAGTCAAATTTCTTTCATTTTTACTAAATTCCAAATGTGCTTCCTTATATTGGGATGAAAAATTCGCCTAACAAAATAAGTTCACAGAACAAGAAAATCTGTATTTACAAGAACCAATTCACTGAAACAAAATTCAACCAACATTAGACGCAAGTATTGGATTAAAACAAAAGACATTCTTCATCAGCGTTGGAGCTCTTTGTTTGCTGTAACGGCAGAAGACACTCATCCCAAGTGAGAATGAACAGCTTCGTGCATGCAGTTAATGGTATTTTGTATTTATTCCATGTGAAAGGTCGTCGCTTCAAAAATTTTTTGGGTGATTTATTTTGAGGCAACTAGCTTTCAGATGCATCAGAAACTAATTTTGTTCGTCACTTAAGATCAAAATATGACCAAGAAGTGTTTTTGCTCCCATTTAATTGTTATTTCATCAATGTTGTCTTTTGTTTTGGATCGTTATTTTGC
Source organism: Platorchestia sp. MABIK (assembly GCA_014220935.1). NCBI lineage: Eukaryota > Metazoa > Arthropoda > Malacostraca > Amphipoda > Talitridae > Platorchestia > Platorchestia sp. MABIK. The sequence continues at coordinate 179,345 of JACJUY010000659.1, forward strand.
TGAACATACACAGGTGTCGGCTTTTTTCAATAGATTCTCTTCCAGTATCTTAACCATCTTTCTACCTATTGCGCCATCCATCAGTACACCTATGATGAAGAGTTTGCTTACATCGTTAGCGGTAAAACAGCTTTAACACGAAAAGCTGGTTCATCTAGGTTTGATATTTTTTAGATGGTGTGTTTTGGACCATGGTATGTTCTGTCTTTTATTCGTGCGAACAAGAAACGTCAATTATCCAAAATTCTGCACTGGATAACGAAATAAACTCAGTGTTTTGGAGAATAAATATTTGGTTCACCAGTAAACTGCCATTTGTTTGTAGTGGTATTTGTGTTGAGGACAACACTAGCAAAGTCGAACGTAAGTTTTATTGCGTTTTGGAAGCCCATATGCGCTTGATTATTTTCATAGTTCGTATGCTTCAACGTAGTAGAAGGCAATAAATAATTGTCAGAATGATTCACAAACGCTTCATATGTTAGCGCAATAACTCCTAATTACAAGTTTGGGTATCAATCTACGTTATTTTAATTTAAAACGTTATCGTCAGGTGTTAGTTTGAAACAAACAAGTAGAAGCCTGCCAAAATAAGCGTTCAGCAGCCATGAGGACGCTAAATTGAAGAATCCAAGCGAGCACGGATAGAGAAAAGGTTGGACGATAAGATCTGTGTAAAAATTGTGATGCATATGATTAGCAGAACGATAGTTAAGAGCGATTGTGGCTTCGCCGGCCTTAGTCATCAATTCTTTCCCAACCTTTCACTGAACTTTAAATATCAATCAAAAAGAACATATTCAGGGTAATCATTAGTCTTTATTTCACAATGTTCTTCATTACATAGAAACAGATAATTACAGAAATTAGAAAAATACATGGAACAATACACGAAATAACAGGTTCTTACAGTCTGAGAGCATTGAAGTTCCTGTTGGCTGATATTACAGCGAAAAGTTACAGTAATTTATTTTACATTGGAATGTTACTGGTTGAAAATAATATGAGGTTTGTTCTGCAAATAAATGCAAATATATGAGTAAACTAACGCCAATCATTTCTCAGTTTCTACACCCGTAAGAACCTTATAATTTATTCTATCATATTATTCAATCAAGGTGTACCATCAGCCCAATCGCCATGGGACACCGCAGTAAAGAGAGATGGCAAATATATGGGAACTTCTCCTCACAAGCCAAGCATCATAATGGAAATTCATCAGTCAACCGACTGGCTTGAATCAGCTGACCCTATTTTGGTAAATGGTTTCAATGAATTATATACGCGCTCCTATCTGACTCAGAACAAAATAATTTGTTCATTCAAAGACAAAGTTAACTAAACCTGTCACCGAGGTCGGGAGAATAACACACCTCCCAGATATTTCACACATCAAATCGAAATCATTACTTATCAAAATAATGTCACAAAAATGTGCCTGCAATTTTTCAAACAACTCGGAAAAAAATTATCGATCAAATGCTATAACGAACGTGCTTATAACGGATACAAGTGTGCATGCTGTTTCTTAATTTGCGATCAAAATTAAGAACTGCGGTATCAGTGATGTTAATGTATATTTTAAGATTAAAAGTATCTATGCAAAACCATGCGTTGTTATGTCAATAGGAAAAAAGCTCGCGAAAAGGCTGCTGCTTTATTTGCAGGCGCTCTGATAATGGTCAAAGTTAAGGAACCGACCGACGCAAGCTGTGCTAACTTACCTAGCTGCCTTCCTTCGCTTCCGACCCATCGAACAAAATTTCTTCCTCGTGGGTAGAATGCATACGGACGGCTGGCCAAAACAAAAAATAAATGCCGACTGCTGACCAAGACGAATAATTAATGTTAACTGCCAACTAAAATGAAAAATTAATGGTTACGGCTGGGCGGACCAAGACTAAGAATTATTGCGGGTTGCTTACCATAACGCAGAATAATTATTAATCTTGAAACCTGACAGACAAAGAACTAGCGTTAAAATTTTGAGAATTAACAAAGAATTACCACTGCCTGTTGACATAGTAAAGAAAAAACGTAAACGACCAACTTACGTGAAACCTAGATAAGAGATTGCTTCAGGTTGACGTAACATACATCTCTAGGCAAAATGAAAACGGATAGACAGATAATACAACGGAAAAAATTACTCATAATTTACTTCACGATTTCTTATACTGTTAATGACTATCAATACTAGTTGGTTATATACTAGAACCGAAAATCTAATCTTGAATACGGGATGTACAGTTTGTCCCACAAAAACCCGAACAGGGTATTTTTTTCCTGAATCAGTAATACCATCATAAGAAAACCATAAGCATCTAATATCAAGCAAAATTCTGCGGTATTACTAATTACTACTAATGCGGGAAAAATTACGGGTATTACTGATACGAGAAAAGATATACTCGGTTCCGGTTTTTGTGGGACATACGGTGTACCAAAAGGCAGCTACAAATAAATGAACTATTTGTTTGGAAAATCAGTATCGAATTTCCTTCAATAGCCAGACTTTCATTTTTAGATCCTTGTTTCAATGATCAGACGTACTGTAAATGGCTAATAATTAATGTTCCGGAGATACAAAATTAAGTATCCATAATACTTTATAGTTAAATGGATTGTATCCGTGAAATATGAGCAAGGTTTGAAAATTAACCTGGTTTCTGTCTTTAGCAGTCACGACTAATGTTCTAAAAACACAGCTCGCACTTTCAGTTAGAAAATAGGAAATGCATCTTCTTCATAAAGTCAAAATGAAGATTTTGAACTTGTGTGCAATATTTTAAATTGTTCCAGTTTTGCTAGCGGAACATTTGCCCATTTTCTGGACTCAGCTCGAATGCCTACATAATTATTCACGAAACTTCATCTAAGTGAATTTCATCGCTCTTACCAAAAGTTCTTTTAGTTCACGAGACCCGATTGCAGTTCATTTTTTTCTTCTCCGGTTACCATTTTTCTTCGACAAATTTTTCGGGTCGCTGCTCTAGAACTTCGCCCAAAAGTGCTAATCGAAGTTTTTCTGCTCAAGAATCCTACGAAAGTCGCTCTCTGCTACTAGAATCATTAGGGCTATTGGTTGCGCGGAAGTTCTAAGTTTGCTGACGTAAGAAATCTTGTACTAAATTTTCAGGTTTTCTTCTCACAATCAACTTATATTACGGAAAATTCGAGTAAAAATTGCACATTCCCATGAACATCGAGTGCACGGTAGAATTCCTATGTTGTTAACTTTGGCTGGTTCGAAAAAGAAGTTTATTTCCATCGACGAAGTTTTGTGAAAGGCTTCGCCGTAGGTAGTCTAGATATTTAAATTTTTCCTTGAATTTGGGAATTTTGAAAAAGGATTTTTGTGGAATTTAGACTCCAAAGATGAATTTACACTCGAAATGAATTGATGAATTTTGGATTTTTTCCTCTTGAAATCCATTTGATCAGTGTTTGAGGTCATTTTGACCCCAAAGCATTATTTTACCGTTCCAGTATCTGCATGCATTTACTCTTGCAATTCTTTATTTTACCTTTTTATGTGATTGTTATCCTTATTTTACCAGATTTACCTGATTATCCCACCGACATGTTTTTTTATTTTTAGGTATTCGACTTCGAAGTTAGTTCATTTTTTTATCTTTTCGACTTAATTAACTTTATTAATAAAGAAACTATAAATTGAAACTTTTACATCGCTTCATTAGTGAGGAAGTTCAGAACTCCGGATTTCTATTACTCGGCATGTACATAATGGAAAAGTTACTGTATATACAGGATGCTTGCTAAAAATGTCTACCTTTTAAAAATTCGATTACATTTTAACAAATGAAATAAGTGACTATAGAATAGAACATCCGAAAAGATAAAATTCAATGTTTTCTTTCGCTCCACCTCACAAGTCGAGTTCATCCATGGAGTGGCTAAGTCAGCAATTTTCCAACAAGTCAATTTCGCACATGAATTCGTTTCCCTGGCCGGCACGATCACCAGACCTTTCCTCGTTATATCACTTTCATTGAGTTCATTTCAAAGACCACGTATTCCGTTCAAATCCAGCAACGCGAGACGACCTAAGAAAGAAGTTCTGAAAGTGGTAAGCACAAGCAGCAGCGAGGTTCTTGAGAGCGTCATCAGAAATTTCTCTGGCCGCATTAAGAAATGTATCGCAGCTCGTGGCAAGTATTTTGAATCGTAGGTCCAGCAAAGTGAAAAACAAATAAAATTAACTCTTCTTCCTTCAATAATATCAGTTTTATTTCCCACTATCCTGTTTGTGAAAAAGGTTGTAATTTTAAAAGGGATGCGTTTTTAGTAGCCACCCTGTGTACTATAACTAAAATGGTCCTCTTGAGTGTGCTAAATTTTTAATACGAATGACAAGCAATAATAATAATGAAACGAATAAGCAAGAACAAGCAATACAACTCACGTATTCTAACAGGATTCTCAGCATGTGAATTCAGGTAGTAGGGGTTGCACGATTTCTATTCAATCATACAATTGTTAACAATAAGTTCACTGTAATGCTTCACATGAGATTCAAACAAGCTCGTTGAGATCTTTGATATTTGAACATTTGGTGCATTACTTCACACGCCAGCTCAGAGAAAGTAAGGGTGTATAGTATCATTGAAGTCACACCTTTGCATCAAAGCTTGCGCCGCTCGAAAATTAAGAGACAGATTCGACTATGCTAGGTCTTCAATAATTGGAAGGCTTTGCATGTGGCACCAGAATTTCGTTTACCAGAGTCGATGTGAAGGTAATATCCAAATTGGGACGAATTGATACAGATATACTTTATGCACTTAAACTGCCAGTACTTTCGAGTAGTTTCAGTTAGTGTCAAAAATGGAGGGGTAATTAGTGCTCCACTTTGTTTCGTTTGCAAATTGGAAAAAGTGAACAACTTTACGTGATCAAGGAAATGAAGTGAACATTATTGCGTAATGACGGACCTGTGCTCAAGCCTAATGACAGCCTTTATTCAGCCAGCAGTCGTGCGACTGGACAAACTGAACAAAATTGTCTTCTAATGGATGACAATCATCCATAAATTGAGTTCCGGAAGCAAACTGTTGTCGCTCGAGTCTTTAGCCTCGACGGTTACGAAGAAAGGAATGGAGAACGGTCATGGAATCATGGAAAGGATTGGTTATGGACAACGAGAATGGAACTTAAAAATAAAGAGAAATGACAAACGAGTCTCGGATCTCCGAAGCTGGGAAGCAGATCCTCGAAGAATCGGGATTTCTTTGAGAAAAATCAAAGTAGCGAACTGGACAATAGCTGTAATGATAATAGGTCACCGCTGCTTCAGGAAAACCTTATTTCCCCTGGAATTAAATCGACCTTGAAGGTTTTGTTTGAGATTGTGATGCAGTTGAAAACTCGACGACAGAATTTAATGTTCGGTGTCTATACGAAGCCCAAGCTGTCCGTGGTCAATTACTTGCTTTCGTAAGCGGGAACAGACTTGAAAATGAAAACAAGTTCATGTTAAAGCATGCAAACAGTTGTTTTCATTTCTGAATCATTCACCATCAAAATCATTTGTTGTTCAGTATCGTCCGTTTAGAATTCTTCCAGCTCCTTAGTGTTGTGTGATCTTGCATTAGATCTTTGTTGTCTTATTTGCGAATGAGTCGTAATCTGTACTCCGCTGGCACGTTTTGATGGATCGCATGAAATACCCGTGTTTAAATTCTACATCAAACTGTGGCAAAGGAATGACCAAACAGTACAAGACCAAAAATTGTTCAAATTATGGCGCGAAATGGAAAAGAACGCACGTGCAGTCACTGATTATTAAATGTGCAAACAATCAAAGGTCTATTTTGCTGTACATGAATTAGAAGTAATCTAGCTGGCTCGCTTCATTTGCCAGGCTGCCGCTGCTGCCGTTGAACTAGAGAGCGAGCAGCAGTCCGATTCTAGTCCCACGAATCATGAGAGTTTTCTCTTTCTAAACAAACGAGACCTGGAGCAAGCGCAAAAGTTTCTGTTTTTTATTCTGGAATTCTGATTCCCGTATCGGGTTTTCATAATATATCGAAGTATTTTGTAATGATAGAGCAAAGCAACGTGTCACTGTTTAGCTTATTGGAGTCCAGGGAGAAACTCTCACAGTTGTGAATTTAGTGTGGGATTCAGAATTTTTGCCCCGTGAAAACAATTTGAAATATGATCCGCTTGATTAAGAAGCTGAGGCTTCAGTAATAGCTTGCGCAGGGTTAGACTGTTCGACCTAGTTTATCTTGAACGAATTTTGTCATATATTGTTTTCTTTAATTTCAATGGGACCTTACTCATAAAAAAATGCGGTCCCGTTGCAATATGCAACGATTTTTAATAAATGATTCTTGAGGTTACAATATCAATGATGATAATTTTAAGACAGATTGCGACTTAGCCGCATTCATCATCAATAAAACCCCGTTGCGATAGGAAGCCGATTGAGGCACCTGTTTTTGATTGCAATGGTGGCAATGGGCAAACTACAGGTATGAGAGTAATCTTGTGTGGTAGGGAATATTTTATGCCAGAGGTGAGTCAATCCGTCCGCCTGCAACTCGCTGGCTACAGCTTGCATTTCCGTTACAAGTCTCATAAAATGCAGTTAGCATTAGCAACTCTAAAACTGTTAATTTACAGCGCTTTCGCTTCTCCACAAAGTGCCACGAGAAGATTTCCATTACTTTCATGATGCTCAGCACTTTACTTATTTCATAATATTTTCCGATGTTCATGAAAAGCTTACCAGCAAATAAGGGTGTTGGACAAATTTGTACAAGTCGTCAACTTGCGCTGAATAATTTAGTTAGATATACCACTCAAAAGCTGGTGTATTTCCTATGTAGAACTGAGCGGAAAGTTTAGTATAGTATTTGTAGACAAAGCGTTCAGAGTAATGAGTAAAACTTGCTCTAAAAAGTTTTTCTTTTACGGACGAATCAATCGCAAAGAAATGGATAAGTTTCTGAAAGCATCGACGTGAAAGAGTGAGCATTTTAGGAGAAACAACACTGATGAATGGGAATAACTGCTGATAAAAAATAGGTAGACTCACTCACTACGTAAGCACATCTTAGAAACAAGTTCAGTCCAGAGTTCTGGGAAGTTTGGAAGCTTTAGGAAGTTCGAGAAGACTTTGCAAGTTCAGGAATACATGGATGTACTAGAAAATTAGGACAGAATTAGAATAAGTAACAATGAATTAGTTTATCGGGAGGAAATAATTGTGAGCATGAATATTCAAATGGGAGAAAATTTAATTGAACATGTTGCAACTTGTTGTCACTGCAAATACTTTAGGTTGATTTTCTCGCTCGTTCATTTCTACAATAATTCTTATAAAACTTCTGTTGTAAAATAACGCAGGTAAGTAAAGAATAATTATTATCTTCACCTTGGTGGTTCCCACCATTAGTTGACGCTCTAGATAATTTGTAAGATTGTACTTAAAATGATACGTTGTATTATTTCAGGCTATAATCATTACGATGTGAAAAATGATGATAGCGGCTGCTCATTAATGGCTAGAAGAACTTTGAGTGAGCCCTACCAAAAGTTCATCAAAATTTTACCTCTACTCGAATTATACCAGTTTGGAGATCTAATCGCTGAGAAATGCATGGTTGTAGCGCATGATAACCAAATGAATTTAGTATTGAAATTTCGAATGGCTTATTTAATTCTGAAACAAATGAACGCATCACATGGGAGGCCTGTGACTGTAACAGCTGAACTGCTGAGTAGAAATTTTTGTTCTTAAAAATCGCAACATTAGACTGGAGAATATTTGATCAAGGTATGTCATGTAATCCTTGCGCTCAGCACCAATTGTGAGTGTGGCTTACCAACGAAATGCAACATCCTCTGTGACACACTGACTTATTCTAGTTATAGCATTGCATTCATTCTGTTAAAAACGAAAACTGCACAATAACGGAGGATTTTTTATTTTATTCTCAGGTACAATAATATCTCACTATATAAAATTGTCATAAGAGTATCACATCTTTTGAAGGACTGACCGGAATGTCTCGATGGCTTTGAGTTTCCAGGGTATGAGATTGTTATGCAAATATTTTCTCCCGGCCGAGGCATCTATTCCGTGGCCCAATTTCCTCTCCCTCGAGAGAGAACATTTTTGCGAAGATAAAAACTTACCCCTGGTATTATACGCAAAACTAATCGAAAAAGACTCTATCCAAGTAAACAACACAATTATTATCCACGGAAGAACAAAAATTACAATCGGCCTTTCTTCAAATTCGGTCATGGCAAACAAAAATCAATAACGAATGGAGTGCAAACAAACCGCTGTTTACTGAAGACGGGCCGCTAGCTGGGAAGAGAATTTTCTACCAATCGCAAGTTGCGGCGACCGCTGCCGCTTCCCTTGTTTCGAGGCCCGAACTGGCGATGCTGCTGCACCTCGCCGGGCCTCGAGCCGGCCGACGTAAATCTGACGCTCTGAAGGAGTTATGCGCCCACGGCCTGGGGGAGACTCGGCCGCGTGTCCGTGCATATTCCCGCGCCAACACGACCCCTGCTCTGGCTCACCTTAATTTAAACTTCCCACCAGTAAACTCAACTGCCTCCGCAAAAATTGATACATGATTTCTAGTTTGTAAGCTGCTATGAGATACGTGTTATTCAATTCTTTCCATTTATAAGACTTCGGTAATTGAAATTAATTATTTTTGGTCTTATAACATTATTCTAGTTGTGATATTTTGAAGAAGTATCTCCAGCTCGCGTATAGCATTTCCCTTGGGAAAAATTTGTTAGCCTACAAGAAAGTCTCAATTGTTTCTCATAAATTGAATCACGTTAAACTTGCACTCACAGTAAACCGATTAAATGCTCATCGAAATTCTCGAAATTAAAATGCGAAATGTAGAGAAATTTAACTCTTTATAAGCCGTTAAAATTTAAACGTCAAAGTGCAAGATACACATGGTAGGTGTGATTCAAGCAATACGTGACTCATGCCATTCATTTTTTGATTGAAGACTACATAAATCTAATAATATCCCTTCGTTTTCCGCAGGTAGGAGTAATATTTTTAATAAACACACATAAGCCGTTCTGACGATAGAAAATGTGGAAATGTATCAACTACTGTGCCGCGTTCTTTCTAAAAAATTCGCTACTCAAGTTAAATTTAAAAGAGAGAGGCTCCTAGTACATGTTCCATGGCAGTTCATGTAAGTAAAATTTAGTTGAATGGTAGTGAGAGTAAAATTCCATTCATGTCTGAAGCTGATAGCTAGGTGTTTTTTAAATTATTTTACATCCTTTACTCAAACGAGTCCTGTCTGATTCCATTTGAATATGCGTCAGTTCATGCGCTAGTTAAGAGCACCACTTCACGAGACTAGTAAAAAGAAGCATAAAATCACCGTAACATAACTTCACTTGGGTGCACCATAGGCGTACCTAACTGACATAACAGCTGATGTTGTGGTGTAGGTACCTATGACTGTAATTACAATCTGTACTTACAAAAGATCACACGACTGTAAGCCGGGGCCAAATTTACGTTATGCTCACATTGCTCTTTTTACGATCTTCGCTTGACTCCTGACTACATTGACCTCTAGAACCAATAAGAAATTAGTTGCTCGTATAATTCAGCGGGAGGTTTACGCGCCGTAAAAAATTATTACGGTACTTTTAAGGTTACATTAAAAGATTTTTTAGGAGATTGCAAAACGCGGAGCGAACGCCGGCCTCGAGGTCGATAATGCCGGCCAAAATGGAGGTTTGGGGAGCCACGCAAGGGAGACTGAAGCGACAGAGGCGGGGAGCTCGAGGGGGCGCTGCTTTTCTGATGTTAGCCAAGGCGCGCGGAAGAAAGGCAAACGATGGAGGGGAAGCTGTAATTGGACGGAGGAGCCCCGATGACAAAAGGTGCATTGCCTTCCCATTTCCCTTTGTACCTTTTAGGCGTTTGACTTCCGGTCCGATCATGGAAGACAATGCGGCCAGAGCTGGAGGAAAGGCTTCCCACTGTTCCTCCCATCGAGCCTTTCTGTGATTTTTGTCCTCCAAAAACCCACAGTCGACAAAAAAAAAACATACTTTCAAAATTCCCACTTTCAAATTACTCACATTTTCTGTGCTATTTATTAAGTAAATTTATTTATGCGCACAAGGCTACAGCATGTCAGGGACACAGCACAGCTATCAATTTTGGACAGGCCCATAAAACTATGTCTGAATATCCAGTCTACGATACTTCAAATCGATGGCGTATCATCATGCTTAGTGGCTCTAGTGAAGCACGAGGAAAATTTTCTGTATTCTGTGCAATGGAGTCTTGCGAAAAGTATTTACAGGAGAACAGTGTTATTTCTTAAAGGTTCTGTCGGACGTTGTTAAAGTTAGAGTTTTAGAAAAGACTCTATCCAAATGCACCTTATGGTTGCTTATCCCTTATGTAGTCAGATTTTTTAACACAAATTGTTGATAAAGTAAGACAGAAATTGCACGTTCAAAGTGAGGGTAGCGTCATGCAGGACAGCTATTATTACACTTTATGTATCACACCAAAGCTCTAGCAGATGAAGAATTACTTCGGACTCTTAGCGTGTCCAGTGCTTGCCAATATTCCTGCCTTTTGTAAATCCCCAGCCATCTTGGACTCGTAGATACTGCCAGCTAGAGCACCGCAGACATGACTAAGGACACAAAGCGTAGATGGCGCTAAGGTAAATTGTACCATCACTTAAGCTAGACCTAAGGCGGAGAAGATGCATAACAGCCCGAGTACTGGAGATATAACTCTAGACAGTGAACGTATAGGGCGCAGGGGCTGATGGCGTTATTAGCAGCAGTGCTTTTGTTGAGCTGTGGAGCCAATCGCTGGCAAAGGGCCAGTCACGCTTGCAGTTCGATATATGAGGTCCACCATCGAAGACTTCGCCGCTTCAGGAGAAGCAAATCATGCCTCTTCCCATGATAGAGGTTCATTTGCAGGCCTACATCTGCATATTTTACTCAGCTTAGATAACTTAACAAATTTTACGTGCTGCGTAAACAAATTATTCTCTTGCTGCATTCAGAGGCAACTTCTGCAAATAACACCAGAGTTTTTCGATAAGCTCTTATTTCAATGCTGATTTTCACGATTGAATGAATGAAAATATATTTGTGCATTTATGAAGTCTTTGAAATTAACACTCTTTGTCCAGTTCACCCCTAATTTACAAAGAAGGTTGAATTTTGTAACTTTTGCTGACTGTACATTGTATAAGGCACTTAATTCTCACTACATATTCAGTGGTGTGGGATATTAAAAGGGAAAATTTACTCGTGATTTAGCAGCCCTCTCAGCAGTTGGTGCTGTATTTAGTGATATTACCATGAAAACAAACGCAAATATTACAATGATAAATTTAAACAAATGCATTGAAGCACTTAGAGTGTCAGTTTAAACTCATTCAGGACTCTGTAGCAGCCAACACAATTTCATGACAGTTTGCAAAAGCAAAGATGCAGACACCATCGCCATCCCTTATAAGAAGTACAAGACCCTCAAACTCGAATTCATTTTTGCTGATTGCCCAGGTACGTGAATACTTCAGGATTTGATTTGTAAAATGTATATTTTAGCACCATACTGATTTCTAAAAGAACTTTCAAACTCTTTATGCTGTGAAAACAGTCTTCTAATCTTAAAATTGAAACGATTTGACTGAATGATTTTAGACAGGTGTTTTGAAATGAGACGAAAATTTCTTATATCATGTATACCTTCATGCTGAAATTACGATACGATTTCTTTAATTTTAAATATTTGCACAACTGTACATTAATTAAAGAAGTAATTCATCTGAAATTGGATATCAACTTACACTGAGGACTGAGTGTAGGAGCACTTCAGGGCTAACTATTTCAATTTACGTCAATGATGCGAGACACTTGTCACGGAACAATGTGGGGATCGTCGCATGAGGGAATCCTGCTCCTAGGAAAAAGATTGGTAAACAGAAAGGCGGAAAAACAAAATTTAATCCAAGGGAGAAGAAAGACACACAAGGAGTGGAATTAGTTTTTATTTGACCGTCATGATTTCAAAACTTAAATACAGTTTATAGGATTCCATTACTGCACTCTAAAAAACATCGTGAAAATCATCACTGAGTTTAAGCAGTGTACACGTGAATGTTAGCTGCAAGGAGAAATAATAGTAAATACGAGTGTACGTACACACAAATCGTATCGCTCATGATAACAAGCCAATTGACACAGGCAAGGAATATCGAACAGAAGTGGAAAATAATCCATAGAAAAATGACAGCATTCAAACAGAAATAGTATTATAGATTCCCATGGTTATGAACACAGTATAGATTCCCTTCGTACAGCGTTTCCACGTTTTCTTGCTTTGGCTTTTTTAACCTGCATGCTGGCATAGTTTAAATTAATTTCTGAGCCTCCGTTCAATGTGATATGACCAAACCCACTTAGCTTCACACTAATCATGCCTCAATGACACACATTTTTAAATTACTCACTCGCAAGATTTTCTGAAATTCATCGCAGGAATTTCAGTAGCCTTTTAACTGAAAATACCTAAATAAAGTGCTTACTTTCATTTCACTAAAACCAAGAAGAAGTTCAAGCTTTTTCGTCACTGTTGATACGAAGCCTTCGATGTCACTGATGATTCGGACGATGCTTACTAAAGGAGCTGGTATTTTGTTGCATTTCATTGTAAAGTCTTCACTATAGCTTGCCGGCCCCGTACAATGCCTTGCATGCTTTTGAGAACCATGAAATACTTGAGATATGTGTATACTAATGACAAGGGCGACAGGTTGAGCTTAAAATTGCCAAGGATAATGTAGAATGCATCTAGTCATGCATCAATTGAGAGCGAACAGCAGAGCACTGTAACAATCACGATAACATGCACAGGGTCGTTATGATGACTGCGTACAATTTCTCTTTCTATGTTATATATTAATAATTAAGAGAAAGTGTGCGTTATACTTAGAAATATTAACGTTTATTCAGCAGACCAGGGGAACAAAAGTTTTATTCGATATAACCGCCTTCAGCCACGATGACGCCTTCTACTCGCTTTCAAATTAATTCTACCGCTTCCTAGGACTCCATGGCTTTTTTGGTTACGCTTTTGAAGGTTGTAAGGCTTCACACAAGAGACCAAATTGTGAGGCCTCTCACAAGCTTTGGTCCAATTTGTGAGCAAAACATAACAATTCAAAGAATTCAGAAGAGGTGAGTTGGAAGGCCAAAAGTCTTTTTTCCCTGAATCACACACTCGATCTCTTGTTCAAATCAACGAATTAGCTTGCTTTGTGGGCGGGTGCTGAGTCTTGTTAGAATATTAACTTCTTATCTGAAGCCTCCATGAACGGATTTCTGTTCGCAAGATGTTGCAGTAAGATTCGTGGGTCCATCCATTTATTTTCAAACAGATCAAAACTTTCTTTCTTCAGTCCAAACAAACTTCTTTTATCCTATTAGTTAAAAAGTCTTCGTACTTTCTGCGTAGGAGGTTAGACCAATGTCTTTGATTGCTCTGTGATTTGTCGTGATACTGACAAGCCTTTTCTTAGCCAATTTTTGCAATAAAATGGTTGGACTGGCCCTGACGCTTCTTTGGAGGTCGACGAGAAAGCAAGGCTTACGAATTTATTTTCCTTGTCATGTGGGCGGGTTGGCAATACTGGCCTGATTTATCAAAACGCTTACAAACCCCGCAAACTGTCCGCCTAGGATACAGGAGGGATTTTGCAAAAAAGCTGGACTTAGGTCCGTGCGACGAAGTTCACAAATCGCTGAACGTTTCGAATGCTCCACATAATATTTACGCATATTGTTCACGCAAAGAACTCTAATGTTAATCACTGACTTTATAAATCACTAAGCATTACTGATGCCCTTCACTGTTGCCAACTTTTTGAAGAATAAAAATTACCAACGCTTTTAAATTTGTAAAGATTTATCTGCAAAACCCTGTGTGGCGCTGATAACTTTAAGATCACTCTCGCCCAGAGTGGTGAGACGAGAGTAAGAACTAGGTGCCGGTTGCTGATGATAATAATTAAATTCAACTAGCCTTCGAGACGTGGGCTTGCACGCCCCAAAGGAAGTGAATGCAGGTCGCTGGAGCATGGCTGCGCACTGGCGTTAATAAGATAGCGCAAGTTCCAGTTACGATTCAGTTGTAATGGAAGTAATGTCCATTTTTAATATAAAAATAAAAATGTAGCAAAACCATGATTTATTTAATCATCAGCATAATCATCATTCTTATCAAGGATATCTTCTAATCTTTCTATAAGCTTTCTGACACTTCCTTCAAAGAATTTTTTAGTCATGTCTCAAAAAAGGAACAAACTTCATTACAACCCTTTCCCTTGATGTAAGTTTTTATCCTGATAAATAATTTTGTAAGCTTCTGAAGAGATGGTAAATTGAAAGAATAAGGTGTGTGAATTTAAATTGCCCGACCAAATCCTTCAATGAGATTTTTTCTCGTGGTACAGGATCACTCGTTTTCTGTTTACAAACGAAGGTCATTTTTCCTGTAGAACAGTCTTCAAACAGCTTAAGTTTTAGCATTAGACTTCAGAAGTTCTTGTTCGAGTGTCACCCAACAGCTCACAATGAACAATTATTTCTTTCAAATCCCACCTCACATTCAGTGTGATTTTTTTTTCTGTAAACCACGTCGAATCTGTGAAATAGGCTTTGAACTGCTGCTGAGCTACTGTCTTTTACGCTTAAAATCATTTTACAATATACATTTTCCAGCTCCAATGAAGATTCTGTCTAAAAATGAAGTTGAAGTTGACGCTGTGAGACAGCAGTCCACGCGTAGATGGTGATTGTTTTCTGATAGATTGAGTGGAACCCACTTACCAGCCATGGAGATTGTACGAAATCTCAACACTTCACGATGGGCTGTCATATGGCTCACATTTAATTCCTTGCTCAGTTCTTTAGTTGTTTAATGAGGATTGTCATCAATGAGAGCATTAACTCTTCAAAATTGATTCTTTGTCGCCTCCTTTTCTTGGTTCGTCTTAAAGCCTGAAGTCTTCCTTATTGAAATGAAAACCGTCTTTTATAGGTCCATTTAGTCACCACATCATTTCCATAAATGTTCTTGAGCGATCGTGCTGCTGAACTTGCTGTCCTTTTGAAATGATAGTGTAAAATTTGTCTAATGCGATCTCTGCTTGGAGTGTAGATTTGGGTCAGTAATAGTTATGTATTATGAGAATCATCACAAATTCTGAATGATTAAATTGTATTTTAGTGATTTACATGTCAACACTTATATTTATTAAAAGTTAGATTACTAAAATCTTGAACTAAAATAACAAATCAAGAAGCGGACTGATCTTTCGTTATGACCTGATACAAACAATCCATTAAGGCGCTAAATCGTAGAAGAGCAGTATATACCTGCGACCAGGAATTATCTTTTTTTGTCAGTTTATTGTACTGCAAAAATTTTATTGACAAATTGAATAAATTTATAGGTCATTTGATTACTTTCTTGAATTTGAGAACATAAATATCACAAATGGAACGACCCATGTACTTCTACTGGAATTTAATTCCAGTTTTTTTAAGTAAATACCAATGCATATTTTGTTTTATCGAATATTTTCTAGCACCAACTGATCATGATATTTTAGAATATCTTTTAATCTTTAATTTTATTCATCTTTAGAAACTTCATGAGTACCATAAGGGACAGGCAACCATGTGTTAACGACATGTTTCCTATTCGAACACTTAATCAACAAAATTGTAACGCGTATAAAACTCATTCAGGTGTGTATGCAGGAAATGAGTTTCACTTCAACAAACGTGATCGCTTGATTGTCACAACATTAGGCATTACAATAACTCAAAGACGATCTACTATAACGAACTAAAATGATAATTTAGAAAAGGTCACTCTTAATGCCTAATTTCAATCTTATAGCAATAATACGAGCGTTGAATTATCTAATGCGAAGGACGATATACAACGGCTGCAAGTATAGGTATCACTGAATCGAAGCTTTTACTGAAATAAAATAGTGTTATGACTTCTCTAGAGAAAACTCGCTTTGCAATTTTGAAATTGCTTACTGAGATTCTGTTAATATAGGGCACAATAATAATCACATGAATAAACCAGACCTTATTCTGCTCTTTCATTGTGTAATACACCCGAGCCGCATTTCTGTTCAGGCTAAAGGTAAAGCTCTGTGGCTCAACTTAATCGACAATTTTGTAATCCCGTCGAAAAGTACCCGAGGTTTCAATAATCCCCATCAAATAACTGCATTCCCCGACCATAATAAATAGCTTATTTTCAACACGGCTGTTGTTGTCACAGCACCTCACGTAGTTTTGCGTCTGCTCCATGGAGGAAGCAGCTCTCAGTCCTCTCGTAATGCAGATCTCAGCCCAGTTTGTTACAGCTTACCTCCAACGTTCCCGAGCAAGTTCGCCTTTTTGCAACATGATTTTATGCCCTAATTCCCGCACGTGATTTTCCAGAAACACTTCTTTTTCATTCAGTAGTAATTCTGATTTATATCATTATTAACATTTTTATTATTACCTTCTTTTGTTTTTTCACGGAATTAATCGTCTCAAAATTATCTTTTTTAACTTCAACGAACGAATCCTAACCTCCACGCCCCCACCGTTCACCTTCTACGGACCTCACTTCACTCCCAGTGCTTACGCATCATTTTCCCTTCAGGGCACGCTGTGATAAACCGTCGTTGAACGAAAGATAATTCAGCCGCTAGCCAGTTGAACAATTTGATTCTAACCAAGAAATGAATCCCTATGGGTCCGATTACCATGATAATATGAGTCAAATTATTCAAGAGATTTCTAATACCATATTATTTCTATAAAAAACATCTGCTGATCCTTCGAAACATAATATAATGATACAGCTAATTTTCATGTGTAATTAAATAGTTAATTTTTCCATGATAGATAATGAATCAGGTCCTGTTATCACAATACTTTCAGTTCAATATCATCTGAACTCCGCCACAGAATCTACGTTGCAATGCTCCATAATTGACTAATGAAACAACTGCAAAAAGTTAGCTATCAGGTTTTATAAATGTTCAAGGTGTTACATTGCAATTTCTAACAAGATTAGATAAAAAGCTCATGGCCAGAAGCTTCAATAACCGAAACCTATTTATGGCCCGCTTTTGATTCTTTTTAAGCGAGTACCACTGATACCATCCTGGGACAGTATGTGAAGTGACATGTCATGAACTTCACTCTAAAAAAAATTCACACGTTTACATACGTCGGGCAGAATTATTCTGGAACTGGAAGTACTTTTCGAAGGGAAATACTCGATGCGAGGGATTCATTTCCGGAAACATATTTAAATTTTTCATCAACAGTGAATAATTGATAAATTCCGAATATATTTTCTCGAATCTTCTCTCACAAAGAAAACTAATTAAATAAGAAAGAAAAAAATTTTCAAACGCACACACTTGAGTCTCAGAAATTTGGGCAAGCACTGTACTTAAAAAATTAGCTAAAAAAAATGTTGTACCTCTAATGCATTGGCGAATTTATGTACATAAGTTTTCGTGTATTCGAATTCTGCCTTACATCCTCAAAATGCATTTATATTTCCGGATTTCTCTACATTCAGTTTTTCTTAAAACTGAAATGAAGTAAGTGTTGCATTGCACAAATTCTGGCTGATTTTCTCTCAACGTATCGAATATAGCTATAACAACTTGGCAAGAACATCCAGTGGTGAAGAGATTGTTTGTTCTCTGTTGTTTTGAGCAATTCTGTCATGGAGAGAATCCCCGAGCACCCTCAGTGCATAGAAACTGTCTACATTGAAACTGAGGAAAAAGAAAACACAATTTACGTAACAATCTCATAGATGTGCACTACATTTTTTATGAGCTATGCTCTCTCTGAAATATTGTATCTTAAAATACATTTGATTTCTAGATTTAATTTCACTGCCATGACATCTGTAAAAGACGACAGTCGATGCCATGCTAAATGCTCCATTAAAATTGGGCTGCACTTTTTGTACTCCACTCTCCGTTAACAGCTTTTCTCAGAAAATTTCTGCTTCATCGACAGCTGGAAACTTTCATTAAAATTGCGAGAACCGGATACCGTTTTCCTATGTTTATAGCCAGCGGCAGGGGCAGCATCTAGACGAGAACCTCCCGTGTATGCTTGAGAGATGGAACGAAGAATATCAGTGCATTTTGCTATCGAAGTCTTGACGAAAATAGGAACACTTTTCAATGAATGTTCTGTTAACATTTGTCATCCTCTACTCTTTGTTGAATCTTATACACTTACAAATATTTGTTGCGTACAAGTAACGTGAAGTTAAATAGACGAAATATCGTGCTCGGAAGATATAACTACACAATTCAATTTCAGCAATTGAGATATGATATTCACATGTATTCATGTTTATTATAGAACATTCTTTGAGAATTGAACCATTACTTGCAAGAAAGTCAAAAGAGGTGTCTCAACGAAATGATTGGTGCTGGAAAAGTACCATGGTTCAACAAAATACGGGAGAAACAGGTCGTCCAAACAACATTGCTGACGAAAGATCAGCTCCTTCTCTTCAGTTCTATGAATGTTTGTGACAAATAAAAAGTTCAATGCAAGGATATACCTAGTTTGTTCTTAGTTTAATCGGTTCGCTCAATTTAACCCAAATAACTAACAGGAACTCTTCAAATAAATTTTTCATTTGACATTAGTCTCCCTGCATCTGCAACCTACCGAATTGTTACGATTACCTTCTGGAGGAAGAAACTTGCGCTGCGAGTTGTTCGAGTGCTAAAAATATTTATAACTTTTGTTGCTAAGTTTGAGGAGCGAGGAACTGATCTGTCTTATTTTTAAATTGTTTTTTAATCAGTTGTACCAATGAAATACAAAGTTCTCATCTTGATTTTCCAATTTTCCATTTAAAAGTTTAGCAGGGCAAACAAGAAAATTTGGATATGTTGAAATAGTGATGGGAGAAATTAACACCATTCTGTATAATTTATCTAATGTAAATATTAGTAAAATTTTAGCCGTGGATCTATCACGAAAAACACGTTAGCTCTTGTGGCTCAAGTTTTTCATTAGGTAATCCTCACACTGCCATTTTTGTAAGGCGAATGATATACAGAAAATTTTTTACTATCAACCGTGACCAACTCACTGCCGAGGTTAAAAGTCGCGGAGAGATGGGCAAGAAGAAAAAAATATCTCAAGTTTTATTTCAGCCACGACGAATTCGTAAGCCCTTTAAGCTACCGTGCAACAGACGGCAGGATAGTGCCACATATGTTGAGGTCACCGCCGCACGACACAGCGGCCGCGCCGCGCTGTCAGTCGCCGTCGTGATTACCGCACCTCCGCGTCTCCTCGGCCGCATTACAGCGGACACATGCACCTGAGATGCGCGTTGCGCCGCGCGCACAGATTTTGTCGGGGCCCGACGACATCAGGATTTACAGCACGAGTATGAATTTTTATATTTCTGCCTCGTTCTTTACATGTTATTAGTGAGAATTTAATAAAAAACACTGACTCTTAAATCTTCATTTTTTCTAGCATTCATAGGTTGTGAGTAATTGAAAATCGACGACTTACCTCATGTACTGTAAATTTGTTGCCAAATATTTCCCGTCGACTCTTCAGATCGTGGCATTGTGAAATTTTTAAGAAATAACGTGTCATCATTGAACTATTTGCAGCGCATTAATAATTTATTCCCCAAAAAATCTATAATTGTTACTTTCTGCGAACATAGCGAAGCGTATGATGCTCCAAGTTGGAGATTGGTGTTGATGGTGAATGAAAATAATTCTGAGATCTCCGTCTCTACCACATGATTTTCATAACAAGACAAGAACGATACAAATGTTTTCACATCATCAAAGCTCCTGACGGTAAAGTTAAGTAACAGTAACTGATTAAAATAAACATTTCATCTTGGTTTATAACAAATGATTACTACTGTATTTTTTCCCGTCTTGGAGTAAAAATATGTTTTTAGTCACATCTTCATAGTCTCGCAGTCTCTGCTGAATGGAAGTCTGTATGAAGGTTTTACTTTACTATCTATTGAAGAGCCGTATGTGTTAAGTAATTTTTTTATCCATTGCTACAACTCGTGAACGCTTTACGACCTGCTGCAGGACCACATTCTGTGCTGGTGCTTCGTGTCGGCAGATCTTGCTTCCTCACCGCAACCGATCCAGAGGAGATCCGTAAACATATGTGTCGCGGAGGTGTCGAGTTAAAAATATCATGGAAGTGAAATACAGCCTATACATCTTTGAGTAAACTTTTGAAATGAGTATTGAAGTGGAATCAATTCGGATGACTTGAAAACTGTCAGTGTCATTCTTTTTCTGACATCAAGTAACCTAGCCGACACGTCAAATGACAATGCAGTTTCAACTTAAACGAGCTTTAACAAACTCCTTGAAAAAAATTACTCAAGCGTCTTTTAAAGTTCTTTTACATTAATCAATTTCATGTAAATCGTTCATTTGATTTTCGATTATACTCTCGTACATCAAGAACGATTTTTAATTTCATAAGTGATCTTTTATCGCTTTCCGCAGCAAACCTTTTACCATATGATTATTCTCGGGTTTAAACAAAGAATTTGCCATTTTCGATAGAGACGTATCACTTAATAAATTAATTCATTTTGATTTTTGGAAAGAAGCAACTAATCCCTCTATGTTTCAAGAACTCTGAACGTTGTCTGTAATTCCTGTACGACTACGCCATTGCCCATGAAAATAAGGAACCCCTTATAGGGTTCCCTGTTGGGCCCAACGATTTGCAATCTTTTTAACAGAGACTGTGTTTTTAATAGTAAATTTATTTACTTTATTTGCAAATTAGACTACTGCACTGTGAATTCGTACAATTCCCATAAAGCAGCGCTAAAAATTCAAGTCGTAATATGGGAATAAAGCAGACATCTATGGCTTCTATAATAAGCTCACACCGTGTGTGGGTAAGACAAATATGTTCAAATCGAAACTGCATCTCTCTCTTTGTTTTCTGAAACATTTCTCAGCGGAAAAATAATTGAATGGGCTACCAGTTTTTAGTATTTGGGAGTGCTGTTAGACAACAGAATCACATTCATTGATCACTTGAAGAAAATTGAAATGAAATTTTAAGTGAGTGGTGCAGGATGCTGCGATATCAACCTCGTAAATAGGGCTGCAAAATCGACCAGTTACTACTTCATAATATCCTACACTTTCACACAAAAATTATAATATCGGCATGAGTTCCAGATTGTCATTTAAAGAAATTTAATTTGCCATTTGTAAAACACGAGTTGTAGCTGACCACCCTAAAATAAATCAATTCGAGTAACCAAAAATACATACTAACACAAATATTTCTTCTTTCTTTTCATCAGTGATGTGATTAGTAGGGAAAACAATCCCTTAGAACAATTTAAGAAATAACATTAGTGCAGTGCTTCACATTTTAGCAAAAATAATTGGCCAATGCATTACAGACATACATGAAAGTTCCACTGATTAAAAGTGCCTTTAAATGAATTCCAAATAGTGATTTAATTTCAAATGAGTTATTATCATTTTCTCTGCCGGTTTTGTATTCTTCTTTTACTGGTGCTTCCAAAATTTTCCAAATCCATCATTGCAGTATTTCGTAAGGAATGTAGAATATTAGTTAACTTGTGCTAGTTTTTTCATTCTGAATATTTTTAAGTGCATCAATATTGTACACTTCATGCTAAAGTAAAATACGGGATATATGGAATCAAATCCAATGTTTGTGTTTCAAATTTTTTGCGAGGAAAATTCTCGACTCTATGATGGCAGGTTATAAACGAAGAGAATTTCCAGCATTTCATTCTCAATGCGGTAGATTCTCTTAAGTTCTAGAATAGAAGTATCACAGGCTAGTAGGGGCGGGAAGCTTCAACCGTGGAAGCAAATATTTCAATTCATTAAACATATGTATTAAAAATGGGCTATGACCAACAGACGCTCGTGGGTAAAGGCCGTTGCGTAAAGCGTGAATCATTTCATCGAGAAAGAAGGTGCAAATGGATGTTAACGAGAAAGAGTCACTTAGCTAGCTGCGGGAGCCGAATCCAGAACGGTAGTGTATTACAATAGGTAAAATTCTCATGAAGTCACAAACCACGCTTCGTCAAAATGTTTCAATGAGCTAGCGAGAACACGAACATAATTTTTATTATTGAGTAGGCTTTCGAGGTGTCAAAATCCTTGTGATATTTTTGAGAAGTTTTCATTTTATGTTTTAGTTTCTCATCCCTGAAATAAAATTCCGTGCAGAATTTTCTTGCAACTTTGAGTGAGTCAGTGCCAAGCAGGAAAGGCGCCGCAAACTTCAGCTTTTAAAGCGGCCAAGTTTCTATTATAGTTGGCCATGTGAAGCTCCTAAGGCTGCTGCAGCCCGTCACTTCGGAGCATGTCTGAATTTCCAGCCTTCATTATGCACGTGAAACAGCAAGAGTAACTGTTGTACGCAACATCCGACACTCGTCACCAGCAGATGTTGTGAGCAACTTGCTTCGCTCGCTGGCTGAGCTTCAGTGTAACTGTTCTGCAAGGGGGGCGCTCACACTTCACCGGCGTTGCTTATTTCTTCTTAAAACTCTGACCCAAGCCTGAACACTGGGGATCAGCCCTCGTGGAACACTATTTCCTTATTTTTGCCGAGGAAGTCAAGCGTCATCGAACGAAAAAGCGTTCATCAAACATTGTCGATAAAAAGAATATTCATAGATCAATGTCTGGCGAATAATAAAACGTTTATAGATCAGTACTGGCAAATAAAAGTTTTTAAACAGCACTAAAATAGAATCATTTTAGTACTGTAGGGTACCATTCACACAATCACGTTACATACGTCTTGGAACTCCATAAGTGCTTAAATAGATGCAGCACGCGAATGCTCTGCTGTCTGCGGATGCGTAGATCAGTTGAGAGAAAGGCAACATAGATAGTATTTTGAGTCACGTTTTCGTGACTTGACTGATTAAGAAAGACCACAAGAGCGAATGAGTAAAGGGGCTAGAAAATTATTCATGCTACAACATTTTTTTCAAGGCTAAACGTTCAACTAAAATATAAGAGCAAGGCATGATGTTTGGACTCTGTACAAGCGTCTTTAGCATTCTAAGTAATTGATCAATTCTCCTTACAAAATAATCGTATAGTCCTATCGTCCAAAACTATCACTCTATTTGTACCGTAACTTACGATGTTGGGAAATGTTTATTGAT
This sequence comes from Platorchestia sp. MABIK, assembly GCA_014220935.1. Lineage (NCBI taxonomy): Eukaryota > Metazoa > Arthropoda > Malacostraca > Amphipoda > Talitridae > Platorchestia > Platorchestia sp. MABIK. The sequence continues at coordinate 202,680 of JACJUY010000659.1, forward strand.
TTTCATTTGAATAACCTGAGTTTTAAATTGATCGCAAAATATATGCTCTAGTATTCACTGCGTGTAAAAAGACACGGTTAATATATTTCAAACTTTCAAAAATATTTAGGACAATTTCAACTTGCTACGTAAAAAAATACGTGCAATGTTTTTGATATATGTCAAATTTCTAATTCAAATACTTTGCTCCTTAATTTGCTATGCAACATGTCAGAATAATGAAAACAACGATGATCAATTTTAGCTTTTATGGAATTTATTAAAACAGGAGAATGAAACTCTCTATTCTTTAAACACTCTCTATTTTCAAGCGTAGGGCTGTTCCGACGCTGTATTAAACAGAATGTTCGATAAAATAGGCGATATGTTGCATTCGGGAACTTTCAGCCTCAAGTACAAATTTACAACTATCCTCAACTTTCGAAAGCTGCGGATTGAAACACCGCTGTGGTAGAACTGCGATGCTGCTAGCATTTGAACTTACGTCCATTTTAATGGCTTGATTTGACGTGCAATTTACGTAGATTTGACACACTTCGTACATCATTTGTCTGTTCGCCCTTAGCCTAGTCATGGCTATACTGACATGGCTCTGTTGAGGTGATTTTTTGTGATTTCAGATATGATTTTTTTAAGTTTGTCATCTGATTCGTTTTACTATTCATGAGGCGTCTGTGTTCGTGCTGAATTGCTCAGTTAAACTTTGGGGTATTGTCTACAATGTTTGTTTTTCTATAAGCTTTATTCATGAGTCATTTGAACTATTAAGTCTTCATTTACACAATATATTTGCAAATACGATGGCTAAATAGAAGTATAGCATACTTCATTTTTAGGTTTAACCCTCTTAATTCAGGATATTTTCGAGCACATACATTTAATTTTTATTCATTTTTACCACCTTCTGTGCAGCGGTCGTGGCAGAAGTAAGCTAAGGAGTTGGAGCAATAATTAATTATTACTTATTGATTTTCAGAGTGAGAGGACGATAATAGATGCGAAAACTTCGAACACGGCACAAAACTTTTAAACGTACAAATGATTTACAGAACCAATGCTTCTCATTCGAATGATATAATGCAAAAAATAAATAATGTACAGTCAAAGGAACGCACTCTAAAGTGGCACTCTACGCTTAATTATTTAGACTAAGGGATTTTACCTACTTAAAGTTCTTCTTCGAAGTCGTTTAAAAACGTGAAGATTCATGGCACATACGCTGTGTTTGAAGCAGCCTGGGCTGATGGCATTGGGTATTCCTAGGCTTTAAAATTGTTTTTGAAACGAGCTTTAGAAAAAGACAGCTATTTCTCCGAGGGATTTGTCCCGAATCCTGTTCATTCTGGTTACTTAGTCGAAAATTTATAGAAATTATATGAAAAGTAGTACAGAGTATCATGGGAAGACAGACAGATATCCTCAATATGATCTAATTAAATTCATCAAAGAATTCGCCCCGACTATGCACGTTGGATGATTTCACTATTCGATTTAAAATTTCGTACGCTGGGAGCCAATTGAAAGAATATAGGAGATATTAGGCGGATCGTACTCAGCGGTCAACTACAATTGCGAGCGCAAAAGTAGATCAGAAGCAATAGTCGTCCCAACGTTTACAGATAACTGGATGAAAGCATGCATTATTGGTATAAGTTTAGTTTTCTGAGGCCTCTGTTCATTATGTACGAGCTGCGAGCAATTCCGCCGGGTACTCTGACTCACAGGTAATTTAATCTCAATAAAAAATTACATTCAGGGAAGGAATTTGTTGGTCATAATAGCAAATTTTAATGAGTAGTTGGAGAGATTATTTAAAACTCCTCTGTACAAAGTAAACGCTCTGTATAATTATTCATTAGTTCTAGGATTCGGTCAGATACATGCAGAAACACACATGAAGCGATTAAGATCCAAAAGGGAATAACCTAGGATTCAACGGAAATAAATTAAAGAACCCTGCTCAAATAGAAAGCCGTTAAGCATAATCGGAAGTTCTCGTATGAAAACAAAATCATTGCAAAAAAACGTCTCTGTGGGCTTGCAAATGACTGAAATATGAGTTGACACAACCTACTAATAGCAGCAATCGGTGTAACTTAACACATTTTCACGTTCTCCGTATTTTTTTTACTTTGCAGCTATTCATGTCTCATTCACTTAATGTCTCATCCAAATTGTTTGTCAACAAAAAATTCATGTTTTTCTCCACGAGGCTTCCCATTTGTAGAGATTCAAGCCTGGGCTCACGCAGGAGGCACAATTTGGACTTTCTCTTCTGCGCAAAATATGAACACCCCTCAGTTGATGCGGATTTTAATGCGTTAAAAACAAAAATACAATGAGTTGGACAGTATGGTGTCACCCACTTAGAACGAGTCGCACGCTTTTACACAATTTTTCGGAAGAATTTCACGGATAACTCCATGTAGGAAGTAGAACCGGGGCTACAATTTCGATTTTAGTACTAAATCATTGCTGATTTCATGTCCTGAGATTAAACAAACATGCATTGAAGCTACTTTTCACCCCTTTTAACAAACATGAAATTTTTCGCCATTGTAAAAGAAACGCTGAAATTAGAAAAAAAATCACACATCACAAAAAATCTCCCAATTTCAATTATAGGCTCTGAAGCGCGAGCTGAGGAAGAGCTAAAATGTTCACATAACTTTTTAGTGACACTTAGGACTGCCGGAATTAGACGTGATGGCCACCATAACCAAGTGGTTGCCGGTAGCCACCAAGGGTAGCGGTCAGATGATGCAGCGACATCTAGGAGCATCGTCTGGCAAATGAAAGCTGCTCGAGAGCATCTTTTGCTCGCCAAAGCTCCTTTACCTTTGCGTTAGCCGATTGCTGATAGAATTTGCAGCTCCCGGGGAAGTAGCACAGCTCAGGGAGGTCTGGTGGTGCGTTCATTTCGATTATTGCATGAAATTTTCATCAGGAAACTTACCATAATTGCTAGCGCATTTGTAGAGTGCACTACACGGATTAGTGGTTGAATGGATGTCCAATTCATTTTGAGAAGTATGCATATATCGGTAAAATAGTACGAAAGTCCCTGTAAATCGGAGGTACACACTTTTTAGGATTTTTATGGTTATCTTTCTACACTGAGTGTGACTGAATAGCGTGGTTGGCATTAAACAATATTTGAAGAGTAAAACCTGTAGTACTTAACAGTATTTCGAGGGCTTCTTCATATCTTGAAGAACTTCAACAATTGTACTATTCGAAATAAGGTGGTGAAGAAGAGAGCCGAGAAAAATATATCAGAATTCACGTTTGTGCGAATTCAAACCCAAACAGTGCCATCAAATCATTTCGTTTTTCTTTATTTACGGAGAACAGATGCAGCAGAGTACAGTTTATAAGAATTAGGCAGAAAAAAAGTTCCACAAGGAAGTTTTAAAATGGCTGCATCCCTTTCGTGGAACCCTGGACTTTAGTTTTCACGTATATCAATTCTGTAAGGCCCTACTACAATGGAGAAATGACATTTTCGACTGTTTCCCAGTACTTAATTGTCTGAATGCTTTGCCAAAAGTAATTTCAGAGAATAACTCGTCGAGCAAGCGTCACCTTCAACCGCATTATGTCGACGTGTTCACGTAATGATATCTGGCTGTCACTGCAGCCTTAGTGTCGACGGTCTAATTGAGAAAATTGAATTGTTTTCTCTAACTGATGGAATAAAATATAGTGTATTAGATCGTTCAAATTATTAATTACAGGATGATAGATGTAGTGTCGTACTATCGACACAACTTGATGTATTTTCAGCGGTAGCTTCAAACTACCAATGTAGGA
>JACJUY010000660.1:0-40707 GCA_014220935.1 Platorchestia sp. MABIK
AATAGTTCTTGGTGAAAGTGAGTTTGTTTTGCTTGCGTGATTTTCTTCCGAAGAATCTTTCCAAGTAAAACTGAGCATGTTTGACCCAAGCTACACAGTGTCGTGTGGTTCATCACAATTGATTAGAAAATGAGAAGGCCACTTTCGGTTTGATTATACACAACTAAAATTACAATTAACGAGACGAACAACCTCTCCGTATTCGCATCACCAACCCTCAAAGAGGCTCGCTGGAAAATACCCATTAATACCATCATATTTAATAAAACTTCTCTCTTAAGAGCTTTGGGATACTTAGAATACTATTTTCCGTTGACTTCAGCAGTGAAATAAGAACTCGTTCAATTCTTTGAATTTTTGTTGTTAAGTTAGGGAAAGAGAAACAGCGAGAACTGGAAAAGAAGTGACGATATCCATGAAATGATATTTATGGTACTGAACACGCAAGTATACCAGATTGCCTTGAACATACGCCTGTATTGATTTACTCAGTACGCTCAACAAAAAGAATCACCTGAACACCATTGCCGATATGAATCTTTCAATTTCACTATTTATTAACTGAATTACATGATCGTATCAATATAATTTGTGTCATTGGAGACTGGTGGCAGTAAGTACCAAATATCCCAATGGAATGATTTTCAATAAAAAATTATTAGGGTCACGTGAAAATGAAACATCGATGACCCATGATGCAGTAGTGAAATATTAATAATAAAAAATGAGACCCTAATATCTGATGATGCTGTGGTGACATGAAATGACAGAGAAAGCATGAACCTTAACACGGCACATCAGACTCTTCAGAGTTAGAAACGAGACAGGATTGACGCATAAGACTAACCAAAACATTTTAAACCACGAACAGAAAAATGAATAAACATTCACACTTAATATGACCAACTTTTTAGTGCTTTTTAATATTCACTATTGATATTAAATAATGATTTAATACTTATTAATATTAAACTGTCAGGTGATTGCGGTGATTAAAATGTGCAAAAGTATTCTGCACTTGAATGAAGATTTTACTTGACTTTATTTATCGATGAGTTTCGAAAGCGTCCAAAATTTACAAATTCCAACCAAAATTTATCATTATTGGTGCCCACTCCGTTGTCCCAACAATTTTTACCCCTAATTAGATTTTTTAAGTCACCTCAACTCTGCGTTTTCCTTCGTACTTACTGTAAATAAATGAGTAAAGGGTTGATGGACCCAAGGCTGAACAACTAGGCAATTGAAGCAATTAAGCCACTTAGGCAACTTTTTTAAAGAGGATTATGCAGTGCAGCGGCTGTTTCAAGTGTTTGGAGCTTGAATAATTACCTTCAGGAATTACTAACTTAGAGGTTTATTGTGAGCCAGGAGAGTAGGTGTGGCAGAAATCGTTTTAACATATTATCCTAAGCCTTCGCCTTTGAAAATTGCAAATTTACAAGAACAGGATAAGCAACTGTCTGAAGATACGCACGCGAGCGTTTATATCATCTAAGGATCTTTATGTTAAGACATTTTAGAAATTAGTGATGGTTTTTGTATCATCTTAATTAGAAATAAACTGTTTTTCTTTTATTTTTATAACGCCTGTGAAGTCTCTGCGTATTGATTGCTTGAAGAAAAGAAAACAAACACAAAGTTAGCGAACGGTAAAAATCCGAATCAGCATCTCCTAAATAGTAATATTTGTAATAATAAGTAAATATTTTGAATTTTTATTCATGATATCGTAACATTTTTTACGTAAAATTATGAATAACATGGGAATCTAAGCAATTGTTATTTTATTATACTTAAATTAAAAGCAAACTAGTGTTTCCATTCAAAACTGCTATTTCAGGTCCAGGGAATCAGTTCGTGATGAATGTTTTAAAACTAGGCTAAATAGGGAAGAGTAATTTTTCTAGATTAAAAAAGGCAAAATTACACTGTGGTCATCAAATTTTATTTTTATGTATAACAATTACTGCTGATTTTTCCCGAAAAAGATAAAAAGAAGAGTTCGCAAAAAAATCGGCTGTTTTGGTCTTTCTCTATTGACGCATCCAATATTTATTCTGAATTTTAAAAATGATCGTAGATCTACATCACAAATTTAGCGTGGTCAATTTTTGTGTGTGGTGGAATGCAAGTTATAAAAATCAGATATTCCAAGCCCGTTGAAAACGCCTTGCGGATCGTTTCCATTTCCTGAGTTATATTCGCGCTTGTTTTCATTTCTTTAGGAAAATGAACAACATTTTGAGTAGAAAAGCCTTCAATTTTTATTTTTGGATCCATGGTACTCAAATCTGTTGGTCTTTTGTTGACAGGGTTCGACTTCCATTTGAACATAAAATGAATCGCTTAGATTGTGCAATATCGTGTTTTCACTTTGCGAATTATTTAATTGGCAAATAAATATTTATTGACTACAATTCAACTGAAGTAAGTATTACCCAGAAAGCATGGAGTTTCCAGGTGTCCAGGACTACCAATCACATTATTTGGGACTATTGCCAGGCGAAGAGCAAAAGAAAATGGTACGTTATGTCTGTAATGAGTGAACCAATTTTGAAAGACTGGCTCCTGCGGTTTCACGTCCGCGTGTTATAACATCACGAAGGACGTTTTCATTGGCAACCAATGATGGCGATCAAAATAATCGGCTCCATGGAAACCGTCACTGGCGGATGTGTTTCAATGACACGGTTGTTATTTAGGAAAGTGCAAGTCGGTTGTGAGAAGCCACAATAAGAAGGATGAGAGACGAGAAGTGAAAAAGGAAGAGCGGTGAGAGTTGTTGGCTTTAGAAACTCACGAGAGAAAATGCTGGAGGCTTGTTCGTGAATTGAAATGAAAATAATTCGAATTAAACTTTTATTTTCAGTGATATTTACTGTTAACTAACTCTGCGCAGAGATTTTGCTATTATGCTTTTGATTTTTTATAAATTGTGGGATGTACCTAATAAATTGAGGGAAGGAGAAAGATATTCGCAGTGGAAGAAAATCATGAACCCACTGACTGACTTCGCATTTGGTGACAGTTTTTTGTAAATTTGAGTTGAGGGGTAAAATGACAGAAGTAAGGATAGAATAGTTGCAAAACTTTCTGCGCAGCTTCATGAAAAAAAATTCTCTTCGTCGAGGAGACACAAAAAAAATGTTAAGTAAATATAATGACGATACGAAAATTTTCACACAGCGATGAATGAAACAGTTACTTTTTGGTTAAATTGTTCTCAAAGGCGCTGCGCTTGATGTAAAAAAAACTTTTACTTATTAATAAAGAGTTAACGTTGTACGAGAGGAGCGTTGCAATACTAAATGATGAGGCTTGCTATACATTGCTCTCATTCTAGAGCTCCTTTATGCCGAGGTCTTACGAGCACGCTAAATCCGAGCATATCCGTGAAAGCTTGGCGCTTTAAGGAGTGCAAGATAGGCATATAAGGTCGTACATTCTATAAGCATTATTCTATATTTCTCACGTTCAAAAACAAAACTGTGTTAGCGAGAGTTTTGGAAACTTCCAAAGATAACTTTTTTCATCACTCCGTTTTCAAATTGCATTTGTGAGCAGTTACAATGAATTTCCCGCCATTAACCTTCATGAGCGATAGATTGAAATCGAAGGTCAATTGAGTAGGAGGGTTTTCCTGGCATCTTTTTCTATTTGCTTTTGTTTTCTACTACACCAGAGGAGCTGCATGCTTTTGCACATACGGAATACTGCGTAGTTACCGAGAATCGAACCACTGAAATGTTTTTTCCAAAGTGCAATGTTCTGTTGTTGCTTCACTTAGAAGACAGGTAGGCTGTAAGGACGTTTCATGTACTGAATATGTATGACTTATTTTTAGGTTTGAAAAAATTTCCACGGGAACCGTTCAATGACCGCTAAAAATCTCTTAGTTCAATCTAAATAAAATAAAAAGTGACAATTTTCTTCGTTCAATCAAATCCAAAAATCTGTGAGCCCCTTTAATACCCGTACTTGTAAGGTGAGAGCATGTGAACATCCTAATGCTGTATTTTTACCGAGAGGAAATTATATTTTTGGCAATGGAATCAGGTTAACTATTACCAGTGCAATTACTACTACTAAAATGAACCTTATTTCGGCTTGGCGGCAGGTTAACCACATGAAGCGGGTTGCCATTTTGAACAAATCACTACAAAAATTTGGTTTTGTTCAGTGTTCGAAGTGCACAAACTTACTAAACGAGTAGTCAATAGCAACGTTGGTGTGATGGATTTTTTTTAAGGTATTATAAATTTTAAATTTGTTCTCTTTCCCGTTCTCGTAGCAAGAAAATCATTAAAAGATAATATATGACACATCTTATGCAGAATTCACGAGAGAAATGAACGTTTTTCACCAAGCGTAAGTGTAAGCAAGAGACGCAGAGAAAAATGCGAAAGCATGGCACCAATGCATAAAATATTAAATAAAACATTCCTGCATGTATTATCCACTTATCTAACCTGGGAGCCTAGGGAAGAATACCATCATCAAAATTTATAGACCCTGCAATGTCAATACACGCAAGTCGAGTTTTTCACGGTCGCAGCACACAAACAACTACGCAAGCATGGGCCGTCATTTCGCACAGCTCGGTAAAATTAATGGCAATGAGAGGTGTAGGAGCCATTAGCATATTCGTGCATGACGGGTTTGTTATGTAAGCCTCACTCGCGTAGTGTTAAGTAATAAATTCTGCCCAGAAGTGTCGGGTTTAGGACCCGAGTTCCACTTTGAGAGTCACGGGTGCCAAGTTCACAGGACTGGGGTATTTTGGTGACGCACGGCGAGCGAAATGAGTTCACAAGAATTACATTCGCAGATGGTGCATCTTATGAGCGCAATTGGTGAAATCTATGACCGAAGTGCTTTGTATAAGGTTATGGATACGTATTCGCTGTAGAATTTCGTTTTCCGGAGCTAACTACTTAGTTTGGGAAAATCCACGCTCACAACTCTCTTTTCAATAAAGATCGTATGTACGAGTTTGCTTGATTTAAGTGTAATAGGTTAGTATATGTTTCCAGGTGACCATTTTTCCTTCTAGACTTTTGCACGTAGATTGGTAAGAACCAAGGTGAAAGAATTAATCTGCGAACGTTTATTAAGTATCACTGAGTATCTGATGTGAGAGCTTAACTCCCAGTGATCACATGTACGTAGTTCTCTGTTACTGCAATGGGTCGATGGTATAGCTATTTGTGCATCATATAGTTAGCTGCGTAGAGCTAACTATATGATGAATATTTCGAAACTTTACCTTAGACTGAAGCCCATAACAAATTTAGGTAGACTCAAATGGCTGTATTTAACGCGGCCAACCAAACAATTGAAGTAACGAATAGGAAAATTGTTTCTGACTGCACATGAATCTATAAATGATACAACTTATTAATTGTGCTCAAGGTCTTTATTGATGATGACTGACAACGCTTTAATAAATAAGTTCTGGGATTACCTTGAGTGCTCATGGTAAAGATGAAATGAAAATATTAGCTAGAGAACTATCTTTTGAAGCCATTGTAATTTCAATTAGAACGCATATGGACAGACGAAGAATGATGCTTAATTCTGTTTCAGAAAAAAAGTCGTTTCTTCTCATAGCATTTTATGATTACGATGCGTTGCTCAATCTAGACATTTGGGTGTCGTTTCGGTCATTAAAGTGTGTTTTAATAACCTTAACACTCAATTTAAATTTGAATCTTCTCTGGAATTTAATAAAAAAAGTTTACTCGAAATCCTGTTCCAGTTCTCAAAATAGCAAGCGAATCTAGAAACCTTTCTAATAATAATACGTTAATTTGTAAACTGTACATAAAGTAGAATTATCACCCGCCTCTAAAATAAGTGTTGCAACAACAATCAAAAATTGTGAAAGAATGAATAAAAAATTTAACGTATTTGTTTATTCCCATATTAGCCACATCGTTCTCGAACTAAAAATCTGGAGCTAATGGAACGATTTTTTTTGAGGCGAAAATTCTGTCAGTCTCTGCCGTGTTGAACTTTACGGGAAGAAGCGTAGTACCGGAAAATGAATGAGGCTTGTCAGAGTGGGAAGATGAAACAAGCCTTCGGAAAAGTTCAGCGCTGGCCGACTAATTGCCGAGCCGCTACACCGTCAGCGAGGAACAAGTCCTCACGAGCGAAAGGCAGACCACCTGAGAGCGGAAAATGACGTACTTTTGAGCCCGTAAAATACGCTGAGGAAATTCAATGAACCGGAACCACGGGCAATCGCAGCACGCTCTCTCCATGAACAGGTGTTCGCTCATGCGTGATCGAGTTCTCATGTGGACACGCATGTCGCACGATGTGAATTTTCATGCTGTCCTTTTCATGTTGTCATGTCGTAAATTAAAAGCATGCATAATACATGGAAGGCAATGGTGGGGCCACTTCGGGCCAAAGGTTAGAGCGCTTCGAGCATGATGCAAATGACGTAAAGAGAGCACTTGCGAACGTAAAGAGCGTCTTTAGACGGAGTGCGTGAGTGGTTGTAAGTGCCTCTTCGAGTTCATGTTCAAGACTTTCTCGACGTGTGAAGCAAATAATTCTCCGCTGGTTGAGATGTTTAACTTTTAAAACATGTAGATAACGAGGGGACAGCAAGAACTTTTTCCTGGAGTCTCAGCATACAGCTACTTTATGTACGACGAGAATTTATTAATTGGAGCATTTGATGTATTTCAATTCATTTCGTAGCATGTGTCCAATTATATTAATTGCAATACAAGCCTAGTGGACGTTTTGAAATCGGTACCCTAACTCATTGCAAAACAACGGCTTCAATTTAATATTTTTTTTTAAATCCAGTTTGATTTTATAATTGCTATAGAAGTTTAAGTGCTGCTTCTACCGATCCAGAACTCATCCCAAACTCAGGACATGAATTTGGCTTTCTAAACTGTATGGAGCACAGAACTTGAGTCACGGCAGACTGCTGACGTCTAGAGTTGCTTCCCGCATTTGGACTATGAGTGCACTATTGTTCAAATAATAAGATGCAGATGTTTTTGACATTTATTTCTTCGTTTCGCTCCAACGACGGCAAAGAGTTCATTGGATGAAAATGAAGAGAAATCACTTCTACGATATAGAACAGAAGTTACTCTGAAGGCAGATATACAGAAGGCTTCATGGTATGCGTAGCTCTTTGCTGCGCTGTTTACTCTACTTTAATTCCTTAGGTGAAATTCCTCAGCGTGAAAAATGTATTTGAAATAGTTCCAAGTTTGACAGAAGGATATACGCAACTTTAATGGGTGAGATTTTTCGCTATTATGCAAGTTCCAAAACTGTCATTCTCTCGGTATGAAAACAAAAGAAGTAAAGATTCAGGCAGCTTATAAGAACTGACTGACGTAAAAGTTTCTGCAGCATTCATGAATGGAGTCGCCATTCAACGGAATTGAACAGCCTTATAGTTTGGAAAGAGAAAGCTGCAAAACCTTACGAACAACAATTAACATTACTCATAATTAAACATGGGAATCAATGTCTCGTAAGGAGAATATACGCAATTTGAAAATGCCTGTCTTAACTCGAGAATATATTATTGATAACATTTTAATTAATTAGATATATACGGAACGCGTAAAATTAACATAAAAATCCTCCGGAGTATACTCTTGTGTTTTGTAGGCCACATTTTATAATTCTGTGTTACTATATTCAGTCTTACTATAAGGTCACGTGGCCCGTATTTTAGCGAGTTAAAGAAGTGTTTCTGTAATTTTTCGTAAAATAGAGAGCAGAAGACTTGACTATATTACGTGTCCAATTGAGCATGTCACCATGGATAAGCAGTTCGGTCTAGTCTGGCGGAGTTCAGTTCGCCCAGATGACAAGATAACGTCTGCTTGTTGAACGAAACTTTGTAAATACTCGCATTATTAAAGACTTCATTAATGAATCAATCCGAAGCAATGGAAAATGCAAGCAAAAATTATAAATTGAAACATTTTATGCCACATAGCCAGAATTCGAATCGTGCATCACATGAGCTTCGGGTGATGTTAAAGATGTGAGCATTAAAAGGCAAAAAAACTGTGTATTGAAAGACTAAAACAAAAAATATAATCACTACCACACCAATAATACGCTTTAAGACGTCTAACAGTCATTAACCATAGATTGTTATTTGTATAGAGCATTTATCAATTTTACGGAGACTACATCACTATCGCGGAACTAAATAGATATATCGTAGCGAATTTAAATTAACAAATAGGTCATATTAACCTGTTTTCGAAGCTTCGTAGCTTTTCGCGTATTTTTGCGTGGAAATTAGGCTCTTCTGGAGAATCGAGTGTCATTTTCGTCATGAAAATATACGTTGCGAGAGTTGGACTCGTCAAAATGAACGAGTCTCATTAGATGAGGCCCAATATTAAAGCTCGTGATCGCCACAATTTATCGCTCGAATATGATTGATCATCTAAGCGTGTTAAACTTCCTTTTACGTGTGTGTAAACCATTAGAGATTAGGATCTTCTTCTTAAACATTGTTCAAAGCGAAATTAAAACGAATGTGCTTACCATGCTCAAGATAACTCATCTAACGGAGCGGTCAATATCTTATGCTAACATTGGAAGCTCTCCTCACACGGACATTGCTTTTGATATTCCCGCTACTTGACTGACTGCTCCCGAGCTATTCACCTGCACCGAATTGACTGCACCCAACTGTGACAATTATGGTTGTACTGTAGTTGGGACGAGCTTCTGCATAGCGCCTCTGAATGCGAAGTTAAGACGTAACTACGTGCAGCGAACGCAATTTGCGGCAATGTTATCTGATATTCATAAAACGGTGTGAGTGTCGCAGTGTGATTACTGTGTCGTCGAGGTCAAAGTAAATATTGCACAAGTAAGGCGCTACGTACACAGCAAAGTTGCAATTTTCATGATCAACAACAAGCTACCATGCTTAATTTGATTCACGTAAACTCAGTTCACCTTGAAACTATACTAAATTCTAACGAGAAACTCTCGATTAGCATGTTGAAAGAGATAGGACATAGAAATGCATTTTTTAGCCTACATCCGGACGCCGGTGAGATGTCTCGGAAAGTCACAACACCGCAGATGACACCACGCGCGTTGTTGAAGACACGCCCATTAGGCACAACGACAAGATTTACGCTCAATATAGCTCATAATGAGTAAGTTATAATCCAGATAAAAGATTACTGCTACGAATTTTCTGTCTTTTCATGATACTACGGTCGCAAGCGCGTGCGGATAATTCATGCGCAACCCATCATCCATTGTGGACGATGTGCAAATCACGGTCAGCTTTCCGGTGGTGCTGCGCGCCGTGACCTTCTGTGGCGACCTCCGTAATGTGCGCCAGCGCGCTCCGTCACTGCGGTCTCTGGCACCCCCCATAACCGACGGCGGTCGTTGCAATTTGATGGGCTGAGGTCATTAGATTGGCTGGCTTCACGACCGGCCGGTTTTGCCATTGGCAGGTCCTGTGATAAGTTGGTTGGTTGGTCGCAACATCGGTTGTTGGTGGGATAGGTTAGGCGTTCGAAAGGCCGTGAAACAAATAGGTCGGACGATAAGAATGTCGTACGATAAATGTCATTCGATGAACAGGTCGCAATATAACCAGGTCGTGTGAAAAGCATGTTGTACAATTAACAGGTCGGGTAATGAACTTGACGGTTATAATATTGTCATTATCGCGCAACGGGTAGGTCTTACTATCGACAAGCATTATGATAAGTTTATCACACTCTAGTCATAAAATTTGAAAAAATAGATATTATTTACAATGAAATGAAAAATGAAACCCCGTAAAATTTCAGGCTGAATTATTTCTACGCGTGCTAGTTTTTTGAGTTTCTCACACGCTTTTGAAGTTCCCCTGCAGATCAAAAAGTTATTGGAGGATTAGAATAATCATCAATACACAATTTTGTTTTCCATGTCTGTTAAATTCTCCTATAGCAAGCTGCATGAAAAACAATGCAGTCAGACCACAAAATTTCATAATAAATTTAATAAATTTTAGATACCTCTTCTTTAACTCCTTTAGTGGTAATTTTCTTTAAGAAATAATGTATGAAAAGTTGCATCAGATGCTGGTAACATAGTGCAGCAGCGCACGCTGAATATTTTCCTCCTAGGCCGAGAGCGTGGACCATAATACGAGTAATATGAAATGCTTCCTGGGAGAAGTTCCTCGTTTTCCCGCCCTGCATTCTTCACGGATTTACTGTATGTTGCGGAGCACGAAGAACACCACGCAATCGTCAGCACTTTCTGCCTCGCCCACTTTGACTCAAATCTTGCACTGTCTTAGAGTTTGTATTTCAAGCTTGCAGTGATCAACAGGCAAAGCGACTTGGAGCCACTTCAAGCAACATCCTCATCACCTACAAGCACATAACATTTCAATGTTGTGTGACTGCTTCCGTAACTTCTGTTACCACAGGTTTTCTCACAGGTTTTCATCTGTTATTAAATTCAAAACTGGTGTATTTTGTATCAGAACTGTTTTTTATTAATACGTCAGTGCTGATCCAGTAGTTACCACTAAACTCTGACGAGAAATGATCTCGCCGTCGAATTTAATCTCTGTTGAAATTATACTTATCCGATTTTCCTCCAAGCTTAGTCTTCCTGATGCAGCTATTCAGCCGTTCAAATCTCATTGATCCACGTACCTGCTTCACTGGAGCTCCAGTTTCCCGTCCAGCAAACCCCCATCCAGACCCCTGGACCTGGACCCCCCACTGAAGGTTGTGTCGGTCAGACACCGTAATGACCCTCATCACTCACTCACGACTGCTCACCTTCTTTGTGCTGCTTTGGTTCCCCCGCCCCTGCGCGGGGCTCCGCGTAGCTTCGGTTACATGACGGGGAGGCGGAAGGGGAGCGGTTCTGATTTAATGGTCATCTACGCATTTTCTTCTCTGAAAAGACGAGACTCAAAAAATTGAAGTCTCAATTTGTAATGAGTTCGTACCAACAATCTCGATTTGTATATAAATAGTCGTTGCATGAGTAATACTTGCTTGGAAATACGAAAGTAATTGTCTTTCATTTGAAATTTCCATGTCTTGCGTTGTTGGAAAATGGACATTGATTCATTGACCTCTGCATTCATTAGAAATTCACGTGTAATGTATTATACATTACTTGATATTCACTCCAAAATTTACATGAATAGAACTAAACTTCACCCCTTCCTCCCCTCCCACGCATCCCCGAGCAACCGCCAAACCTTCGTTAAAAAAAGACTCAAATCTTACCTACACGAAATGAATTAATTTGACCGCTAAATCCGGCATTCACAGGACAGTTAAGCCTAATACCGTGATTAAACCAAGCTCATTGCCCGTAATTCCTTTCATAGAACAAAAACTAGAAGTTTCTTTCAAAACTTGTTCCACCCACTGGAGCGAGCAAATGGGGGCGATTTTTTAACTGGGTTACTTTTGATTATCTAATTTTTTAAGATTACGAGCTCCCAAAGACCACATAAAGATCAAATGACCGTGTCTTGCTCCTCAGATGAGAACTTTGATTCATTCCTCTCTCCATGCAATTTGACTCCGTTGAAAAAACATTTTTGTCATGTGTTGATGATAGCGCAGTCGCATCACTTCTTCATCAATTAAGAATACATTAGTGACAAGGTAAGGGAAAACAATGATAAACATTTAAAATAATCTGAATTCTTTCTCTCCTCCATAAAAAACATAAAAAAACTATGCATGCATAAGTCCAATCTACTCAAGTGAGAGTGTATATCAAGTAATTCTTCAAAGTCTGGGATCAACAGCGCTACTGTTCTTCTTAATTTTTCAGCCCAAGTACAAAAGTAATTCGCAGAAGCAGTAAGAAAACGTGTTATCTGGTATGAAGGTCTGTTATTTCATTCACCTGTAGAGTATCGTTTCCCTCGTCAAATCCGAGTTAAGATGCTTAAGTTATGTACATCATGAACTCAGCTTAGCGTCGTAAGTGTCATTTTCAAAATGAAATCTGCTCAGTTCTGCTCACTTTAATTGTAAATACCCTACGTCAATTGGAACATCATCTCAGCCTAGTCTTATCTGCGGTCTGAAATAGAGTGCAATTAATGTAAACTGTTCGGATAGTCTAGCATGGATATAGTCCAGCGCTTGGAACAAATGCTCCTCGTTAATAGCCTGCCCTTAAGAATCCAACATATAACTAATGGTCCATCATTATTATAATGTCACTAATAGCCCATCACTAATAGCCTACTATCAATAGTCCACTATTTATTAGAAGTTCACCATTGATAGTTTTTAATAAATGGTTCACCGATAATAGACAGGGGCTAATAATCCTACTGACTATTAGTTCCTGCCTAATAGTCAGGGACCACCCTTGCATGACATGATAGTCTGAATGACCATAAGACCACCTTTACAAAGGCTATAAGCCCAAAACACGGAGGAAACGAGAGTGAGACAATGCAAGGCTTTTGCTACTCCGCGAGCTCGCACTCTTTGCTTCAAACATTTCGCCCAAAGTGGAGATAAAATGAGCAGTAACTCTTTGTATATCCATTAAGCCCCATGCACGAATTTCTTCTCGAATGCGAGAAACAATAGCATTGAAAACATAGAGTAACTACTATAAATCGTTTAAAATGTATTAAAAAGTGCTAGTATATGTAATGTCATCGTGCAAGGAGCCATGTTTTTCTGCACAAATTATAGTTTCATATGCATGGCGCTCCTTCACAAAGTGGAACTTGGGAGCAATGAAAGCAAGAGACTCATTTTGCTTTACCGTAGTAATCGTCAATAAAAATTTACAATTCATTTTCCTATGCACTGAATTACACGTGTGGCTGCAATGAAAGAGCGTGGTATAAATGTCGTTAATTCGATGAGTCAAAAGGTTCTTGATCAGAAAATTTATCTAAAATTTATGAATGTGTTTAGTTTCGCATGCATATTTTGTCAAGCTTCCTCCTCACATACAGGATCATGGTTTGAGAAACGCTTGGATGAAGCGAGATGTGCGTGTATTGTGGTCATAAATACGACAGCTACCTGTGTTGCTACAGTCGCGTGTGCTAATATCACGCTTCTCAAGATATTTATTACCTCTTCTTACGTCATATTTCATGCCTGAATGCTAATTCGAAAGATAATAATGTTTGACTGATACTATACGAGTGCAGTGTAAATTCATTCATATATATTGGTCGAAGAATAACTTCTCAGATTTCGATTGAGCAGAGAGCACCTCCACCTAGAGAGCAAGGGGAGCCAAGGTAGCTTAGCATCAATCAACGTGAAAATTCACTCACATTTGCTCGCTAAAAGAGAAACACTAGGATTTCAAATGCACCAAGGATTACATCCGCACAAAATGCTAGAACAATAAGATCAAAATTGATGCGACTTAGGCGAAAGTGTCATACTGTTTGCCCTCATTGGGGATTGCGTGTTAGGAAATCCCATTCAACAGCTCGTATCTGCAGTTGAACTTGCAGTCATTAATGTAGCGTAACATGAGCAAAAAACACTAATTTAACAAACAAAGGGGAGAAATTCGGCCCTTTCATTCATAGAGGCTTTAATGGCTACTTCATTTTACGTATAACCTTAAATGGCGATCTTTTTTATAATACAAATTCAATTTGTCGAATTTTGCGCTGCCAGAATGTCGCATCAAATTATCTTTAAAACGCTTTCCACAAGCATTTATACAGATAAGATCTAGTGAAGTTTTAAGTTGCGTACAAGCGCGAGCATGACACGGTGAGCTCCATAGAAGCAATAGCAGCACCAAATGATGGCAAAGAGCAATAAATAAAGGCGCGGTCGACGGTGAGCGGCTACGGAGGCTATGATGGAGCACCGGCAATCACGGGTCGGTCTTGCACATCCGGCACTGCGGAACTGGTCAAGTGAACACCCGCCAATGAAGCGTACTCGGAACTTAGTCCTTAGCTGTTGCCAGCTTTCTCTTGGCTGGGACTTGTGCAGCGTTGCTCCACGAGTGTACAGAGCGCCATCACTTCTTACTCGTAAACTTTACTTAGCTTGTTTTACGAAAACGTCTTATTGCTAGGATAAACGTCGGCTATTAAATGTTCATATAATGTTTCATATGATATAGATCTAGAGGCAAATGACGCGCTACAGTGATCCACATCTATGTTATTCATCTTTCAATTGCCTCCATACACACAGCGCATTATTCAACATTTTGAAACCCTGACTGGTATTAATTCTTGATATTCGCTTCCTTATTTTTAAGTTTATTGAAGTTGTATACAGTAAAGAAAAATCGTCAATATCAAAAGTTGATCGAAAAAACTTGATATTTTATCAATTTATTCAGTATTTTATTCAAAATGGGCACTACTTAAAATCGATTATATTCATCAACAAACTAGCCAATAAATAGACATAGTAGTATGAAAGTATGAGCTAGTTCATCAGACGCCACTGCCACACTACATATTTTTCGTGAGACTGCTCCTGTTCCAGCTAAAGTGCTACTCTCTGCCTCTCTTAAAAGGCGACAAATTTTCCGGTCCGAAAACTTGAACCAAACGACCGCTTAGGGCGCTGCTCTGCCTTTCCGACTACTACATTATCACGAGCGCAAGATCTACGCAGATTAACATTGCGTAATAAGCATGTAGTTATTCCGTCGGGCCAACTGACGAAGAGCTAATAAGCAATTCCACCCAAATTTGCTTCAGCATCTGTTGCTATCTGATGCAGTGTATGTATGAGCCGTCTTGTATGTATGAGATGTCGTGAGCAGGTACAGAGCTTTCACTTCACGCGGTTATTTAGAAGAGGACCAGCGACTCTCACTTGAAAACCTAGGGTCGTCTGCAAACGAAACTCATGAATTTGGAAATCCTCAAAATGATGTAAGTCAAGGTTGTCGCTCGATAGTTTTACGTGCCCTGCGAATGTTGACCGAATAAGGTAATTGAAATGAGATCAACCAATGGAATTAACAATCCTGGGGGGAAAATGTGAGGTCCTGACATAAGAGGTAGGCCGGCCTCTTTATTGTTGAAATAAAACGTTTTTCGCTTTGTTTAGGACCATCTTTTTTTGCTTTACTGCTGTCCTGTTTTTCAACGCCTACTACTTTCTTCTTCAACTTTTACCTTGTTTTATAAACTTCTTTCTCAACATATTGTTTCTATGTACCTTGTGCATAGATTTCGCGTTCCTTTAACAACATACTAAATGGTGCCTTCATCCTTCCTCTCTTTGGAACGTTGTTACAGTTAGGAAAGCTTAAACTAACATTTAATCTATCTAATATGAAAACTAACATCTAATCTACCTAATATAATCAACCAATGGATCATGAAAAAAGTGTATCAAAGAAAAAAGTTCATCAAGGAAATAAGTTCTCTCGAAATTTGGCACAGAACAAAAAATCATGAGAATCAATGAAATTCTACATATGTATACAATTTCGACGTTTTACTTCCTGCAGCATCAAGTATATTGGTGATGGTATCTTGTACGCGAGTGTGCGTTAGGTGTAGACGCGTACGCATGCAGGGGCATAAATGTTCATCCTGAATGAAATTCAACTCATGACTAATCATCTACCGCATCATAAATCGAGAGACAACACCCAAACCTACTACACTGACACTGAATTTAATCAGGTTTGCGATAACATTAATAGATTTTGGCGTCCTACATAGTTCCTCCATTACTTTCAAAGTATGATTTGATTTATTCTTAGTTACACCAGGAACTGGTTGATTATGTTTTCTTTCTACTATATCTTGAAAAATTCAACGAATCACGGAAGAGTTTGAAGCAATAGCTCGGTAACAGGTATTTCACATCACTTGCGTAAGTTTTTAACTTACTAGTAAGCCTCTATAGGTCGCTGACGCCTCGAATATTTGAACTACTGTCTACAACCAAATGCAAACGGATTAGTTTGCATTTTTAATTTTGTTACAAATGTTTTGAAAAATGAATTCTTAGCTTGCAAAATTTGCAGAGCTGTTTGAAATTAGTTACCAATGGAACAACACTCTGAAACTTGGAATTAGTTACCATTGGAATAACACTCCAAAACTTGGGATTAGTTACCAATGGGATAACACTTCAAAATTTTTCGAAAAACCACTAGTATTACTTATATTTCTTTGCCAGTAATGCTCATCGTTAATAATACTCGATGAAATTGCCGCATTAAGTTTAGTTTAATTTTTGAGCCATACAAACTGAAGATGAAAAAATGTCTACGGATGCTGCACTACATTTTCTAGTGCCAGAATGCCACTGGAAGTCTAAATGATCAAAAATATTAAAACAGTTTTACGGTGTGGTCAAGAATAAAAATGTAAGTATGCATATTTAGATTATTTCATTATACAATGAAAAATGATTGTTCAGCATTTTACGTTACCAATTATAAATAAATTTCCATTACAGCACATTTTATGCATGTGCTTGATGATAGCGCAGTCGCATCTCTTCTTCATCAATTAAGAATACATTAGTGACAAGGTAAGGGAAAACAATGATAAACATTTAAATTGTAAATTGTACTTCACTATTTGCTGTTCACGAGAGTCAAAGTCGAATTTACCCTATATTTAAAAAAATGATGCTTCTATTGTGATCGTTTGATTACCAGAAAACATACATGTTCAGTTAATCATTGAATCGAGCGGCATCATCTTCTGCGGACCTCAATTGGTGCGTTTAAAAACTAGTGCCAGTTATTCAACTTAACGATGCTTGATTCAAGTTATGGATAACCGGGAATAAGTGGAGACTTATTTCTATACGTATAAGTTAAGATTCATATTAATTGAGGTATGAGGATCAATTGCATAACAACAAACTCAAAAGAAACGCAACACTCTCTAGCTTGAATGAATGCGTTCTGTATCGCGGTATTTGGCACAGACGGCAACAGCCGTGTACAATATTCAGCGGTATTAATTGAAAAGGACGAAAATAGGTGAGAAAGAGAAAGAAACATGTATATGAAGCGTTCAGCAAATAATTTGCACTGCATGTAGGCCTCTTTCCTTTAGAGGCGGAACAAGGAAAAGCGAGAAAACAAACCCTGACCCCTAAACATAATCATCTACGTTGACACGCATTGAAATTTCTGTGGCGAGTAGACTTTGGATTTTTCAATAAAATGTGCAGCTGCGTGACAGTTTGACGAGAACATACACTTCCAACATTTTTTCGGTGAGAGCAAGGAACTCTATACACATGAACTGATATTCAGAAAGACAATCCCCTAAAGCGCGCCTCCCATTTTTTCCCGATTCAAAGGAAGTTGTATGGAGAAAATAACTGGAAGAAAAAGTCTAAGCCGCCATGGGCAATTCGGCAGGTGCAGCAGAACTGAGGTAAAAACTTCAGTTTTTAGGAAACATGGGACAAACGTCGTCAAATGAGCTTCCCGTGGGATCATCTGGGCAAATTTTCCCACGTCTGATGATGAGTGGCCAACGAAGCAGCACGCTAGCGCAGGTGTCACTCATACACCAGGATCTTGCTCGTGCATCCAGCGCGACGCTTGCAGTGATGGATACGCCACATATCCGGGCAGCCGTGCAGTTCATAAGAGATGGAGCAGCGGCTGTTTGTCATCATCACAGAAGCTGCCAGTTAATCCAGCAATGTTAACCCTGCAATGGCTCGGATATACGCGTAGCTTTAATACAGAAATCGGGTTGATAGGGCTCTATTTATGAAGAGATCTGCAAAAAATGGAGCGCAGGTCGATAGCACAGACTTACCAGCACAGTGGCCTAGGTTTAATAGGGAGGTTGAAACAGTATGACGCAAGACATAATCATAATGGAGAAAATTTTGCCGCGAGTTTCAGATAGAGATGTAAAAGAATTGATGTACGAGCATGTTGCTAACTGTGCTCTTTAATTATTTTTTCCACCCCTTTCTAAATTGTAATTGAACTTTATGAGGTATCAATCCCCTTAGAATGATTTCGAATAACAACTACCATGCAGTGGCAGCAGTCAGCTAGCTGTGGTACGCAAAAACAGGTATTGGAAGACGGCAGCTGAAGGAGCCATATCAACGTTGGCAGTTAGCCTCTTTCTACAATAAATGATCAAATTGAGCAATTTTCCACGCAAAATTAGTTGAATGACAAAATTAAGATAAGAAAGGTCATTTTGACATCCATGAACAAGAATGTAGAGCTAGCAAAAAAAATGTAAAACAAAAGCACGGAAGCAATATTTTGATTACAAAGAGAAATAAGTGAAGCCGTGGTATGAAATGCTCGCGGCAACGACTGGCATATGACTGCAAGTGCCATTGCAAGAGTATGAATTATACTGCAGTATTCTTGTGAAGGCATGATGGGAAATCAGCACTTCAATTTTAAGTGAACAGGACGTTGTCTGAAGAGTGAACAAATTTATGTCTGTTAGCGGGCTACAGTATACGCTTGGTTGTGCGTTTATCATCTCTCAATGTAAATGGCTTTTGGTATTTTATTTTATGTGTTCCAAATGGCAAGAAATATTCTGCTCGAACAGTCATCAATGAATTAAAGTCTTGCTGGTGCTAAATCAAGGAACAGACGCATGGTTGCGCGCATGTTCAATAGAGCAGGGGTTCTCAAACTTTTTTCAACCAAGGACCACTTTTATTACAGAAAAAAAGCTGAGGACTCCCTCACATGTATATCCCTCAGTAATATATGTGTATATACATGGTGCACATTTTTTCATAATATGAACAGTCATGGAAAGCTGTCAATAAATACCTTAACTGCATCCACTGTTAAATTCGTTAAATTTGGCGGACCCCTGCCAAAGTGCCACAGACCCATGGGGGTCCGCGGACCTCACTTTGAGAACTCCTGCAATAGAGGATGTGGGGCGAATATCATACACGGTGATGAGAAGCTGTGGGAATGTTTCAAAAAGCTGACAGCGTTGTAGGTCGAAGACACACCAGCTTTGCTAGACACGGATTGAAGTGTGCTTCCAAAACAGTTTCTGTCATGAAAATAAGTCATAGAAACAGTTACTTTCAACATTAAGCAAAAATTTTCCCAGATAAGAAAACCAATGCCCCACTCTGCACAATATGGGTGGTATTTATTAGAAGCGGTTCTTACATGTCTGAGCATTTTCTGTAGATTCTATCAACAAAATACTGCCGTCAAACAGTATTTGGGTTCACGATTTGAGTATTTGCCGTGGTACTTTTGTCGAGGCAAGTTTGGTAAAATTCGAGCATTAACGCTGCTAACTTGAGCACTCGAAATCAAGAGCGCGATTCACAAGCTGAGAAGTGACCTACGCATGTCTCCATGCAGCGGTCCCCCATCTTGTTTGGTTTTTGTGAGTGTCAATGATTACTCGAGAATTTATGACCGTGGGACGCGCTCTAATAAAGTTTCAAGCGACCAAAACACGTTTGATTAATGGGGTCCTCGAAAAATATCTTAAAACCTTAGCATATACACACTGTTTGTGAGAGACGCGAAGTACATATATGTACAGAGAAGCAAGATCACGCAAAGAGTGAGCTCTGAATGGTCAGTGATGCCATGGTACGTCTTGTCGGATGTTAACTGGGAACTCTTGTGTTATTTTAGAGAAAGTAAATTTTATAGTGTGTGAGAATATTTTAAAATTTTTAAAAAATGTACAACGAACAATTGGAAAATTTTACTGCCTTTTGTTTCATTTTAATATAATTATTTTACGATGATCAAATTGTACGAAATAGACGTAAGTCGTGTTAGAAGAAAGTACTACAGACCAATGAGAAGCAGAATGAGCACCTCAAAAATATTCTTAGACTGCTGAAAATTCGAGAGCGGAAATCATAATTTCTATTGAAGTTAAGCTCGTATATTGAATGAACTTGCGTGCCTGTGTTTTAGTAACTTATAAATGCATAAAGATTTTCCGTACAGACATCAGCATCGATGATGTGATAATTTGTTAAAACTTGAAAAGACTTTTGCAGCATCAATATTAGATGGAGCAACAATTTCGCATAAAATGAAAAATAAGCGTTAGACAGTATCCTCAGCAAGTTATTTTCGCTTAGACTACGTGTCACTGACACTGTAAAAGAGCTTGCGTGGAGAAAGTGTCAACAAATTTTGTGTTATCGAGCAAGAATTGAGACTGGCGAGCGAGGGCAGCGTACGCGCGTACAGTTCACAGAGAGCGGTGCTTTACAGATGATGAGAATGTTAACTTAGTCATCATGGGTTAGGGTAAAGATCATGTTTCTCCACCATAAAAGATGACTGAAGGTTATTTCATGAGAACAAATTTTTAAATAAAACAGTTTTATCATTGTCTGCCTTTCAGGAGTCGTAGAAGGTCATTTATGAAAATGAAATAGGTTTCATGTACATTAAAATTTAATTAGATTACGATCATTCAGTTTATATTTTACCAATCAGTGTTGTTTATTTAACGTTAGATGGAGAAAAAGCAGCTTTCATGAAATTAGTAGTTCTACGGATCAAGCATAACATCAAGAGTTGTCGAAGGACAAATTTCAAAATCACTATTTCACAGTATCACTAAAAGAGTCACTGAATAATTGGATCGTTAAAAATAATTTAAATAAAAATTAAAAATAATTCATTAAATAAACTCCATCTGACTGTACACAGCAGTACAAAGATATCAGAATAAGTACTGAGTAATAGATTGAAAAAGCAGAGCAAATTTTTGAATAAAGTATCTCGGCGCGTTATCCTTAAGAAACACAGTTAGCGTCCAGCGCCAATATTCCTAAGAAATACGTTAAACATCCAACACTAGTAAATATAAGGAATACGATAAGTATCTAACACTAGTACCTATAAGGAATACGATAAGTATCCAACACCAGTATCCACAAAAAACAATTAATAAGCATCCAGCGCCAAAATACTTAAGAAACGCGATAAGTATCCGGTAGGAGCATCTCTAAGAAATATAATAAGTATCCAGTACCAGTATCCCTAAGGAACACGATACACATCCTCCGACCGTCTCCCTAAGCAACACGATAAGCATCCTGCAAAATATCCTCAAGCGACATGAGTATCCAGCCGCGGTCTCCTGCTCAAGACAGGTTCGTGCGTCAGCATGCATGCCTAGAAGGCCTGTATCCTGCGACCGGATGCGGCTCTTCCGCTTTCCATTTAAAGAAGTCGGAGCGGAACAGCGGAAAGGCGGATAGCGCACCACACTCCGGATACAGGACCGCCAAGCGCGAATCTCCGCCGGTAAACATTCCGAGCAGGTGCTGTGTGAGTGGCGGGTTTCTTCAAGTGCTGCCGAAGCCAGTTCACAGTTCGTTTCATGTGGGAAACGGCTCTGAGGTCTCATAAATTGCACACACTCAAGTACTCACTTCAACTTTAAGAGATTGAATCCGTTCCTCTATAGACGACTTGAGCATGTTTTCTTAGGTCAGTAATATTTAAGGCTAAATATTATTTAAGTGACTGTTTGTAAGTAAAAATCTGTGCTGGTTTTTAGGCATTTCGTTTAATTGTTTTTAAAAAATTTTACCCGGATGATTTTTAAATCGGCAAACTGCATTTTAAGAAAGTAGTTTAAAGGAATTTACAACGCAGCAATATTAAACTGTTTAAAAAATAAAAACGTTCTGTATTTTTTCTTTTGAAAATGGTAGGTCGATGATCTGATATATTTTAAGCTAGCGCGTGTCAGAGGAAGACTGAATTTCAAATGATAAAATGGATGTAAGAGAAGTTTCCTTAAAGATTAACATAAGGAATTTTGTCTCTACATATTATTAGTAAAGCTTATTATATCATCAATTTATCTTTGATAAATTTTTACGAAGGGTGTAGGTTACACTTAAAATTAAAGCATTTTCGTTCGAAATATCTAATTTTTTGTTTAGGTTTGCGAGTGCACCACTTATTTGCACAGAAAAAGCCCTGTGTCTGATGCCTGTTTCTCGATTCCGTTCCTTGTGAATGATTGGATCGTTGAAAAGAATTCAAATAAGAATTAGGGCTCCGTCAGACTGTACAAAGCGGTGCAAAGGTATCAGAACTAGTACTGAGTAATAGATTAAAAAAACATAGAAATTTAAAAAAAAATCATCTGCACCTTATGAATGGATTGGTTGATGGGAACAGCATGTCACATGCTCGAAGGATATAGAATATTCATCAGGGCTGGGCTATAGAACAAGTTAATAGAAAATCTGTCTCGATGAAACTTTGAATGTCTATATTTTGTAGATTAGTATCAGGTTGTGATTCAATTCGTGTTGATCTGTAAGTAAGACTCATATTTTTGAATATAAAAGTACGATGAACATTGAAATCACAAGAAATTCAACTATTTCCAATCAACGACAAATGAGTTTGGTGAAATAATCTTAAAATTAAGTTCATGCATTTCCCGTAATACTTATGAGTGTAAAAGTCCCAAGAAATTGAAGCATTCCAAATTCACGATAAAAGAGTTTACTCAAGTAATCCATAAGTTAGGCCCGTAATAAACATACGAATAAAAGTCCAAAGGTATTCAAGCAAGCCAATTTACCAACACTAGGGATTCTCGAGAGTTCAACTACTTCTATAAACAAGTTGACAGTTTTGTGCCCCACCTAAGATTCTTGAGGGGATTTCTAAAATGTAGATCATGCATCGGTGGCCATAAATTGCATTTTTATCAATGCAACCCAAGCACGGTGATGACACTTTTCTATTCATTTTTGTTCATTTGAAAGCCGAACTTTGAAGTCGAGTTTGATTGAAGTTAGGTTTTAAGATTTAGAGTAGCCCGCCGCAGTTCATGTGTTATGGAAAGTATTGTAACTGAGGCAGGAGTTCGTCTACCAGTTGGCTGTGCCCGGAGCGCTGCTCACATCTGAAAGAAGCAAGTGTAGCGGTCTCAAGGAAAAGGCTGTCGTTCGAAATAAACGCGATAGAGATATGAAAATTTAGGTACTTAAAGAAAATAATTATGGGTCCTAGCTGAGCAAATTTAAGAAAATGTTTACGTTATCGGTTGTAATTTAGACTAATTTTCTTCAATCTAAGTAAATTGGCGCAATTTACTTAGAAAAAGGTGAAACAAGTAAAAGTGATTCCACGTCCATGGAATCATTCCCGCTCGTCAATTTGCAGGTGCGGAGTATGGACAGTCCCTCCACAGGCGCGGAAGCGGACGCGGCGATGCGGAACGCTTTACTCCTACGTTACACGTTTAAGTGGACCTCAACTACAACACGTAAAAATTGGTTCCAGCTACATCCAGTTTTTCATGTTACAAATCGCATTAGTTGAATGACTAGGACTAACAAGTACGGTCGACTCGCGAGTTTTCGATCATTCTAGGCGAACTTCAACTAATTCGGATAATAATTAATCTGAGCTATCCCCAGTTGTTTTTATTATAGATAGAGCATGGTTTTGATTGAATAACTGTAGCTTATTTTAACTTGAATTGGTTAGCCGAAGTTCTTATTTCACAATCGATCACATGAGGATCAGTCACATGCATCTTGCTCGCAGGCTAAGGGCATCGCAGTTCAGGTATAGTTTGATATTTTTTGACCTTTCACTAATACGCTGAAATATGAATTGGTCAAATTGCTGGACGTTCTGAATTTAAATTTGGGATCGTAACGATTGATAACTCCACTTGAATATGAATTTAATAAAATACGATCCCTTCATTTCTGTACCGAATATTTTTTACGTTACATCAGAGGATTTGACGTACGATCAGAGGCTGAATAATACTAATAACAAATTTAGAGCTTCGTTTCCACCATTATCGGCTACAATTTGAGGGCACCACCGTTAAAAAAATAACTTAAAATATGAACCCCCTTGCATGGTTAGAGCCGATGTTCCAATTCGAAAGGAACACTCGGCGGTAGAGAAAGAAAATGATTTAAATTTTACATAACCATTTCTTGTCATAAAACGTGTAAGAGGCTCACAACTGATGCGCTCTAATGATTTAGGGATTTGGAAATAGCACGAGAAATCAGAGTTAATCACATGAGTGAAATGTATGCAGGGAGAGGAAAAATAAGTTAGATAACTTATGCGATTTTTACGTGCAGAGATAACGAAGGGAAGGAAAAGTTTGACATAAAACTATCACACAAAACAACAAGAAAAAGTTACTGCTGAAAAATAAGAAAGCAAAATCCACGCTGAACAGATGTGAGCAGTGCCGAGAAACAAGGCCAGTAATTCAAGCATCCAAGAATCAAAAGCTTGCAATGAAGTTAATGCAAAACAGCTAACGAAACACGAAAAAATCAAGTGAAACAGAGAGCACCGACAGGCTGCTGTGCGGTAACAGCCGGCAGCGTGAGTCCCGGCAATTATTTTGTTCCGCAAAATCTTGGACGGACGCAGGAAGGAAGTGAGCGCATCCGTCCGGAACTGGCGGCGGTGACGTGCTCTTCGTTGTGGTGGTGGTAATGGTGGGTGGGTGGTGGTAGTGGTGGTGGTGGTAATGATGGGTGGTGGTAGTGATGGTGGGTGGGTGGTGGTGGTAATGGTGGGTGGGTAGTGGTGGTAATGGTGGGTGGGTGGTGGTAGTATTGCGGTGGTGTGTGGTGATGGTGTTGTAATGGCAATAAGTGTTGGTAATGTCGGTGCTTATGAGAGTGGTGGTATAGAAGAACGGTGGTATTGGTGTAGTTGTAGTGGTGATTGTAATGTAGTGGTTGTGCTCATTGCAGTGGGTGTCATGAATAACGAGGGTGAAGTTTTTAAATATTTATTACACGACAACCAATATAGATAGCCATAAAAATGCATAACACACGAAATGAACGCGAATATCTTCTAGTTTTATCCTCTATCAATGATGCGGATTTGAAGTATGTTTTGTAATCAATATGTATATAATTATCAAATTTTAAAAATGCCGATACACTACAAGGAACAACTAGCGAAAGTAGTGGAAAGAAGCTTTCATTCGTAAGAAGCTTTAATCAGCGAATGCCTATAAATATTGCATTATGATTTCAAAATTTAAAGATTTCGGCTGAACAGCAGATGACGAACGCTTTGCTTTGGCAGACCGAGATCGGTTCGAAATACGAGTGTTATTCAGCGTGTTTCATTGAGCGTTGCAGCAGATCAATATGCCTAACACTCTCCATGACTTAAAAATACTTCATCGAAAAAATCAACAAACTCCAGATATTTCGAAAAAAGACATGGAAAATACTGTATTTAGAATACGCTTGTGTTTAAATGATAAGGGCGAACATTTAAATGATATATTTAAATCATAAACTTGAATATTTTCTTTTTCATTTCATAAGTCACTAATTTTAATTATAGCTGTATTAGGTGTCGTGTAATAAATGTCCAAAATAGTGAAGTGACTGTGCCACTCTGTATGAAAAAGACTAGTGTCATGAATGCGGTAACGAGACTTGCTTACGCGCATCGTTTCACCGAAGTAAAATTTTTGTACTACCCCTGTGCTACCAGTCGATGTTTCGTTGTTGGTATGAGTAATATCAGGTCTGAGGTACGCCAATGGTCAAAAATTAAAGAATCATATAATTGGAGGGACTGCTATCAAAGCAGACATTGTTCTATTGGCTATGACGATTTAATACGTTTCGACAAAGTTGCCACTGAAAGGGTTTAGGCTGTTACAGTCGTTTATGGTCGAGGAGCTATTTTGAGAGAGGCCAACATGAGGCCTGCTACATGAGAAGCTGCAGATGTATCTGTAATTCTCACGTGACCATGTTCCGGAGAGCTGTTTTGCGATAAATGCTGTTTCTGAAACAGAAAGCTTAACATATCATAGCGTTACGATAAAGAGATACCGCAGTTAGCAGTATTTGAAACGTAAGCACAGAGCGCTGTGTTTTACGACCCATCTATTAATTTGATAGCTGTACTTGGGAACTTAAACCATGCTTTGCGCCAATTAATCCTGAGTCTGTAGATGTGTTTAGCCATTCGGTGCGGTAGTAAAACTTGTTTAAATCGCTGCCTCAAGACCAGATGCGGGCTACACGCAGCATTCAACCGCGGCGCACGATCTGACTTAGCACTTCGGAGAGATAGGTAGCTGGGAACTCAGATTTCTCGACGAGTAGCTACTTTTAGTACGATTTTTTCCCTGTGGAGTGAGCGTGCATTACGTGCGTGCTCATTTAGCTCACGCTGGGATAGTCAGCAACTACAGTATTTTGTGGTCATCCACCAGCGTTGATGTGAGACGACAAGAGGCGTCAATTTGTCGTGTACTTATTTTTTGAGCGCTCAACTTCAACGACATTGCTTCCCAACTTCAATATTTTTTTGACATAGATTTTTTGGTGAACTTTGTCGGAAGACCGCAGATGACAATGCATAGTGAGACAGAGGTTATCAGGTATAAATGCTTGTCTTGTATTTTGAAATTATTCTAAAAGAACTAGTGTCCAATTAGTTCACTAACTTATTAAGAGCTTGGTACACCTAAATTCAAATAAATATTGGCCAATTCAGAAGAAAAATTGGCCTGCTGATGTGTTAACTTAGCTGGTTGAACATTAAACTTCAGCAGCTTATTTTAGGTTTACTTTTTGAACTGTTTTTTTTTTTTTGTTTAACTACGCATTTGTGAAGTAGGAGACTGGTGAAGTAGTTTTTTATTTTATTCGTGCGATACCTTCACACTAAGCTCTCGTTTCAGCTCTTCTAGTATATACGTATTCACAGAAAACGAAAAATTCACAGGGATTCCCGTCAGTATTTATTCAAATTTTGCAGAAACAAGCGTCGTAAGAAGAAAATCACACAAATCTGTGTCCAAAAAAGTTCAGCGTGAGAGTCACCACGCGGCCTCATGTGCTCCCAATTTGTGCAGACATTTTATTCTCAAGAAGTTTCCTAGGCAAGTTTATTGAAGTAAAACCCTGTGCGGGTTTTGACTTCCGCTTATTTTTTCAGCGAAATTTCCATACTTCTTACTACTGAAAAGAAACTACCTTTGAAAACACAAGTGAATTTCTTATATTTTTCTGGTCATCATTTCGCAAATTATACTAGTGAGTTGCATTAGAAGTCTTTAATTCTCCCTCACACTCTCCATGCTACAGTTTTATTGTAAAATCTCTGTCATACTTGGTGAAAAATCTTGTGCTCTGCAGTACAACCATAAAACTTGGTGAAGAATCTTACATTCTGCAGCGTAACAATAATTTTTAATATAAAACTTATAACTCGCTTCTGGCTACACTCATTGACGTGATCATTTCTAATTAAGAGTATCACCATAACCTCTTCTGCATCATCATCACTCCGTCATCATTACCCCCTCATCACCATCATCCATGGCTCACCACCACTGCCTCATCACCACCACCTCACCACTATCAGCAATGCAGTTCCACCATCATCACCATTCTTCGTTGCCACCACCGTAATGAGCACCACCATTGGAGCTCCATCACCATCACAACCACACAATTACTACTACAACCACACCCTCACCACTACAGCCTCCCTCAATTGCCACAAGCCACAACCACACTCTCACTACCAAAACCACATTTTCCCCAATACAACCATACTCACACCCCCCCCACCTCAACCCCACCACAACCCTCCAAGCCCACCACAACCCTCCAACCATACCACAACTACGCCCAAGAGACACAACCACCCCCTCACCCCAATAACCACACCCTCACCCCCACAACCCAACAACCCCCACCCTCACTACCACACTGCCACCACAACCACACCCAGGCGCCACAACCACCCCCTCACCCCAATAACCACACCCTCACCACCACAACCCCTACAACCCCCACCCTCACTACCACACTGCCACCACAACCACGCCCAGGCGCCACTTCCCAGCGCCGCGTGAGAACACGCCGCAGCTAAGGAGTGCCTCGAGGGCTCGTCTCAAGCAGACGCTTTTTTAAAGCTTTTTTTTATCGCTAATGAAGAGCGCCCAGAGATAAGGCTCTTAAAATCTCAGCCAACGTGTACTCCTTCCGCTCATTCGTCAATTACAGCAAGAGGGCAAGAAATAATAATAAGAAAAAGCGCTGGGAACTTACTTGTTAACTTCGCCGCTGAGATGGAACAGATGCGTCGACCGCATCCTCGAGGTGCTTGAGGCAGGTCTTATTATTTGCGATGGAGCTCAGATACCAGAGATAGCGAGTTCTGCCCGGTATTTTCAATTATTTCGTTAGCCTTTCGGTGCCGCGAGTGCGCACTTTATGACTTTGTCAGAGCTGTGTTACACTCTCATTTTATTCTGAAAGGTGTGGTGTTTTTGAAGCAGCACGTTCACACTTAGAATAAAATCGTAAATGCCAATCTCGATGCTGTGCTTGAGACGTGAATGTATTTGCCTCCTTATTTATGCTGTACAAAACCCGCACTCGTACATCAATTACTCGAGCACAGCCTGCACTCGAGTAAGGTGAGTAATTAAGATGTTCATGCTTGAAGGGAGCAAAAAGTGAATAATTATTGATGTTGAGGTAATGTTTCTTTCGATTTTTTGTTCTCCATCTTTTAGGGTACGAGCAAAGTGGGAGACAGGAACGAGAAGCCCCGCCGGGGTCTCTTTATGCCTTATCTTTCTTATGAACATAACGGAAATAAATCGGAGAATATTGCCACACGTACAGTGATCCTCCACCCGGAATATTATCATTTTGCTGCTCTTCACAGAAAAACAGTAATTTGATGTTGTAGTCCTTTGAAGTGCAATTACTTCTTCGTGTGGAATTATTTGCTAATGTTTCAGTTATTTCAACCCCGGTCAATAGACTGACAGTGGTGTCAGATTGTTGGCGACGTCGGAATAAGGAAGTAACTGCCACTCAACAGCCAATTTCACATAGCAAAATAGGGTACAAATTAGAGAATTGGAATATAATAGAGTTGTTTAAAGCTGTCAAATTTTACATTGAATTTAAGAGTGAAAGGCTTACAATCCACTGTTCTAACTTTTTCGCAGGGGTATTTACGATTTAGGCACGGCACCCAAGTATAGCTCCCGCTCTGGGCGGCTGAAATCACAGATACTTTGGGGAAATAGTTAGCCTAGATTTTGTCGCAGACTCATCTGAACGATCAACACTGAAAATTGTCCGTATTTTTTTATAATTTTACTCTATTCGAAAGTTAAATTAGCGAGCGCAAGAGATGTGTTTCCGCAGGTAGCAGGGAGGAGGAGTTACGGCAGTGCGCAACTGCCAGGACGCACACTTAAATAGACGAAGGTGAAACTTCAGTCGCGTGAATAAGATGAACGCATTCTCGATGTGGAGCATTCTTCTCAGCCTAGGGTTAGTAGTAGTAGCAGTAGTATTAGTAGTAGTAGTAGTAGCAGTAGTAGCAGTATAGAAGTTGGCTTAAGGCTCTGTTTCCATTCCACAGTTCTTTTCACAGAGGGAAGAGAAGGGACCTTTGTTTTAATATAGAATAAGGAGAACGGGGAATTTATGCACGATGTGTGTTCCCGCACACAGTATCCGGGCATAGAGACAGCAAATTTTAGCAGAAGACGACGACGATACTACGGAGAAGGTACGAAAACTGAATGAAGCAAAGTCGGGATGAAAGATCAGAGTCCAGAAGGCCATCTATAGCTGAGGTGACGTAACAGTACTTCCTCAGGGGACGCCAGTCCCCTCAGCATGGGATGTGCAGACCTAACTGAAATAAGCCCGTTGCCCATCCCATGGCTAAGATTGTCCTCTTTTAGGGCCTAATTCTCAACTTTAGCTTTTCTTATTAATCAAATTTGAACATAAAACTACCAGGGGACCCTATGAGGCAGCAATGCCACAGGGTGGTAACTAAATTCTCCATAATGAAAGCCTACTGATAATTCTGGCCAAAGTTTGCAAATAGTACTCGGAAATGGTTATGTTTGAAAACCCTGGCAAAAAATATATCGATCTCGATTCTTGCAAAAACTAAACAGCAATTTCAGTTGTCAAATCGAAGGAAATATTGCAGTGTTATAATAGGGGGTGTTATGGTATGGAAGTTCGATCTTTAAGTTTCACTTGCTGCTGTATGCTGAATAAGTGCTTTGTCAATCCTGTGTTATTGAAATTTCCAAAAGAAAATTTTATCATCCGTACCATACAATTTCGTTTTCCGGCACCAAACGAGAAGATTAGGAACTGCAAGGTAGAAAGTTCCGTCAACTGGAACAGAAACCGAAAATAGTTTGAGCAAGAGAGAAGCAAAAAATGTATTGAATAGCGCGCTCGTGCAGACAAGAACGCCACCCAAAACCCAACGCCTACCTCGGGAACAAATTCAGTTATCAAGACATTTATCATCATAGTCAACCAAAGAAACAAAGCCTACGCATCTCTATTACCAAGACCATCAATTTCCAGGGACTATTTAATTACCCGCGACTCGATGATGTCCATAAAGGTTATCCAAATCACGACCTGTAATTCTCACGGGGGGTCTGCGTTGTACAGCGTGTTCGAGAGAGACGCTCAGGGTAAGATTTTCTTGCGAAAAAGAACGTAGATTCTACGCGGAGGCCCGAGTGCAGCGAGACGCAAAGGTGATCACTTCCCATGAAAAAAGAACGAGGACGCATTTCGGGATCTAACGACTGCCTCGCAGTTGATATGCAAGAATTCTGGCCCGCGGTAATGAGCCATTGCGAGGATGGACGTAACAACGGACGTCGTTAATCTTGGATTTAACTGACAAAAAGTCCGAATCTTTTGTTGGTTTTTTGTCTTATTTTCGGGCGCAATTTTGTAGCAAGAGGACAGTTCTCTTCCTAGACGCCATGGTTCTCCTCCTCATGGCTCTTTCATCATTTTGCATAATGATGGACACATAATTATTTACACGTTCCCATAACTGTTTGATAAAGATACAGGTTCATATCGAGGTGAAAGTTCGAGAAATTCATGAGAGATTAATTAAAAGCATTCAAGTCTATGAACGAATATTTGTCGACAGTAATGCGAATATTTGAATTTGAATATGCGAATATTCGAACGAATATTTGTCGAATATTTGTTGACAGTAATGCCATCAGCTTAGTATACTCACAAAATCCCCGCCTGCTTCTAGAATAACATTCTGTTTAACCGCTTTAACGCTAGAATTTTTTGCACTCAGCACACTTGCGTTATTACAACCACCGTAATTACACTGGGAGTGGCAGTATGTCGTCGCAATGATCAGAAGTAGGAAAGAACTGCCACTTGTCAGTGAACTTCTAATAACTCATGGTAGTGCAAACTCGAAAAAATAAGATATATTTAAAGAGCTTCTGAATGAGAACCGTTTGTCATGAGCTTTAAAGGATTGAAAAAGACTTTGCTTTGCAAAACCCACCACACTGTTGGGAGGTTTGAATTTATTTACAACATTTTCGAGCGAAAAATTTAATGGATGTAGGATGTCTTGAAGCAAAATTTTTGAATTTTAGTTCCAAGTGAAAAAAATTTGTGGTTATTACAAGATTTTTTCTATCTATGTTGTTGGATGTGAGATGAATTCAAATTAATCTTTGGTAAGCACATTGTTCTTAATAATTTCCGGAGAATATCATGAATAAGGAAAATGCATGAAGTGAATTTCTTCATTTTTAAAACTACCAAAATATCTTGGGCAATGACTCGCAAGTGACATAAATTAATCAATTTACAATAAGTGTATTAATGTTGTTTGCGAACGGAACACCATGCGTGATCATGAAAACGTTCATTCATCTCGACTCATTGAAAATTTCTTCACAAAGTTCACAGAAAACGTTTGAACGTAATGAGTGTTTTATATACTTAATAAGGAATGGATAAATTGTTGATATAGTACATGGCTAGAGACGAAGGGAAAATAAATACAAGACTGTGGCGATCAAAAGAAGTATCAAGATTTGGATGACGTACGCACTAAAGAAATGCCGGAAAACATAAAGACAAGCCAAAGTACAATGAAGAAAAAATAAGAATTAGGATGAAACAAAAATTGAACGGATGAATAGGGAAACACAGATAAGGGATAGGTAGCTAGAAGAAACTGAACTTGAAGACAATTTAAGCCTGACAACCTTTACTCCGAAGCACTCAAACGAGCCCTGGTTGAAATGTTATTAAAATGAAAAAATTGAAAACAATTATGATTTCCCTGTTCATGCGGTTTCCCTAAGCATGATTTTCTCCCTCAACTAGCCAAATTTGTGTGGTGATCAGGAACTAATCAGAAACCATGAGACCAAATGGTAGGTAGTAATGAAGGAAATAAATAAAATAGGAAGGCAAAATCAAGAAAAGGACAGGAATCTTGGAAGATTACATGGAAGTGCAGAGCGAGCGATACGAAGGACGAAACAATGCTGAGCAGTCAGGGAAATGTGCGTGCCGTGTGTCATTAAGGAGGTGAAATATGGGCTACAGCCGCAGCAGCCAGGCAGCCTGTGGCGCGGCTCCTGCCATTATGCACGGTAAGGAGTTCAGTCAGTCCTCGAGTTACACGACATCATTTTATACGAACCTCATCACAATTGGGTGAAAATAAGTCGTAGTTATTCTAAGTAATTCCCAGTTTAAAACAAACGACGCTTTAGTTGAATGACAAGGACCAATTTTTTTAACAGCATAGGTTGAGATTCTCAATGTTTTGTAGGTGACTGCATCTTATCTTATAAGAGTATGAAGGTGCGAGTTGTTGTCATTGGATCATGTATTAGTTGTTTCATATAGCTAAGGATCAGCAAGCTATGCAGTGGTGATAACGGTCGAAATTATACATCGCTCTATAAAAGTGAATGAGCTTTCCATCGCTTTCACTCAGTCTGTGTTCAATCTCCGGCATGAGTAGATGTATTAAAATTAGAGTTTCGTACACGACCGATCAAAAATGAAGACATTGGCAAATTTTTGACAGAAAACATGAAATTTTAATATAATAGCAATTGTGTGAAGAATCTTTACAATTCCATTACTTGAACAAGTGGATGTGTGTGATGAGCGAAGGTGTCACACAGGCTCTTCCATACCTCTCGTATTTTTCTTATATTTATCCATCAGACCTGGACACTAAAAAGTTTATCTTTCCTGCTTATAGCTAAAATTTATTTGTTACCATAGTACACGTAGCGTCAAAATTGATCGCCCTCAGCGGATACAAATATTTTATATTTGAGAATTAGTACTCCCAGGGGGAAAATGTGAGGTCCCGAGCTGAGAGTTACTTAGGCCTTCCTTTTGTTGAAATGAAATGTTCTTTTGTTGTTAATGAACATCTTTTTTCAGTTCACTGCTTCCTAAGGCCAGTTTCCAGCACCTCTGACCTTTATCTTGTTTCCTGACCTTCCTCCTCAACTTACTGTTTCTATTCGCACGGGATCCTGTGCAGGAACATACCTTGTGCATAGATTCTGCGTTTCCTTAACTCCATAATAAATGGTGCCTTCATCCTTTCTCTCTTTTGTAATCTTTGGATTAACTTATAATTAATCAGTAAAAATCGGCGGCATTCAAAAAATTATTGAAAAAACACTTCATCACTTTATTTGGTTTGTAAATAAAATGAAATTGTGCATAGTTTACTTCCACATTTCAAAGTGTGTGATTAGCGCATCTATGACATAGCTTTAATTCATTCTTGAATTTTAACCCATAAATATTTTGCGGATGAACAACGATCAAAATTTTCTATCTGATTAAAAAGAGTGATTCAGATATCATGTTTATAGCCGTTAGGCCGTGGAACTCGTCTCACAGATACGTTAATCAAATACTTCCAGCTGTGCGAGCCAAAAGTTTTGGTACTTACAGACAAAAAAATTACAAATGTCTCTATTTATAAAGAAATACACGACGTTTCATTTCATTATCATGGATGTTAATAAATACATGACGGCTTTCCACGTACAAATTCATTGAAATATACAAAGGTTATTATTATTATTATTGATGAAAACATGATGGGCTGGACCACTCATCAGATGTTCAGCGAAAAATTTTAAGCATGAACTTATTAAACTCTCAATATTATGCAAGCGTTCTTTATTCACTGCATTGAAAATTGAGTAATGGTGTAGCAACAAGTGTGAAGTTGGTGTCCAATACAAAAAAAGCGTTCGAATACAGAGTGCAAACATTGAATCTGGAATCACGCCACAAACATGCCTGGAAATGAGGGAAAACCCCAATGGGAACTAAAACACTGCAATAATGATATTTTGAACTTGGCTTCACTATTCCAAGAATTAAGATGAGTTTAGTATTAAAATCAAACAGTTATTTTTAATGCAATAAATCCCTGGTATGAGTTGTTAATTTAGGCTTCATTTTTACCCGAAAATATTGACTACACCTGATGCGAAGAAAGCAACATAATACATCCTCCTATGCAGCGGACATTTTTTGACTTACACCCAGTAACATGTACCTCTAACTAGAAAGATTTATGATTTGGGAGATTATTATAGCTCCAAATAGGAACAGAACTTTTTCTTAGAATTGGCATTAAAGGCATTGTACCTTTAAATAGAAGGGAAATACCTCCAACCTCCAACTAGGAAAACTAGGAAGACCCCATTGTACCACTAACTAGGTAGATATTACATCTTCACGCTGAAAGAAAACATGGCACTTACAAATATGAGGGGAGAATACTCTGCAATATTTAAGCTAGAAATCAGGATAGATTGCACCTATCCAAGTTTTTTAATTTTAGTTCCAAGGGAACAAAATTTGTGGTTATAACAATGTTGATCCCAGCTATGCATATGGACGTGGGATAAATTCGAATTAATCTTCGGTACGCATGTTGTTCTGGGTAATTTCAGGTGAATTCATGAATAAGGAAAACGCATGAAGTGAATATCTCCAGTATTTGTGCGAAATCAGGATGCATTGCACCGTGGCCGAGTGGTTAAAAAACCGCCTTTCACGGGAAGGTGTCGGCAGTTCGAATCCCGGCATTGCTGCCCGGTGATTTCGCCCAGTTGGGAAAAGGATGAACTCAGCCACAATTCCCCACTCCACCCAGGTATCAGAAATGGGTACCGGCTTGACCGGAGGTAACCGTCATCGCGTCCTGGTGTTAGGTATAAGGCTTTTGAAAAACCAATGTACAAGATGGAATGAATCAGGCTTGAGTGATTGGAATAAAGCATCCTTTGCACCCTCGACCTCCGCTGCACGGTGAATGGGGCGTCCTCCACCCTGTTAGGTGGACTCGACTCACGCAGCCCAGCCTCTGAGTGAGAATGTCTGCTAACGCAAAACTTGAAATGAAAATTCAAGAGTGTCTCTGTCATGAAGGTTTGAGCGTGAAATTGCACAACGAGCCGTGTCCAATCGTCAAGTTTGTGGCACAGCGCATGCTTGCCAAGGAGTGTGCATCGCAGCTCCCATCGAGGTCTGGATGTTGTGAGCAAGTGTGTGGTGGACGTAGTCTCAGTGAATATGTGTTTATCATTTTAATGTCGTTTTCAGTTTTCGATTTTTAAGGAAATTTTTCTGTCATCGTGAGTTTAGGATATGTTCTTCGTAAAAAGGATAAATGAGACAGATGAGTTCTAACTTGAGTTCAGAAACAGTGTGCAAGACGAGATCAGAATGATAATGATAGTCGGATACTCAGAGACTGAAACACAAAAGAGTTTTTCTTTTCATGATAATTGTCGTTCGATTTTA
Organism: Platorchestia sp. MABIK; assembly: GCA_014220935.1. NCBI lineage: Eukaryota > Metazoa > Arthropoda > Malacostraca > Amphipoda > Talitridae > Platorchestia > Platorchestia sp. MABIK. The sequence continues at coordinate 35,667 of JACJUY010000660.1, forward strand.
ATTCATAAAGAGGAGCAAGACATAAAATTTCCTAAATATTTAATGAAAATAAAAATAGAACTTTTGAAACGTGAGATTTTACACCATTTTCTGTAGATCGATCCTTCGCTTGCTTATTGTCATTTTCAGTGCTGCGAAGATCTAAACTCTATAACATTTTGGTCAGATCATGTGCGTCTGCGTATAAAGGGTTAAACTTGATATAGAACGAGCAACAAAGTGATGGCTGGAGCCGAGAACACGAGTCCGGAGGCCTACGTTTCTAGTACTGCTGGGCAATCGCGTGGTTTTCGCCGTCGATGTTAGCTTAGTGTTCTGTGTTAAATAGCGCACTATGTGAACAGGACCGCACACATACTCGAATGTTGAAAATAATGAGCACAAAAACTGCCATGACAAATCTGATTTTGACGCAAAATTACGCCATCAAAAAAAGTTGTTACGGTATCTGATCTCATGTTCTTTTCAATTTTTCTCTGTTGGATTGTACACAATTATCTCAGTTATGCTAGTAATGACAAGGTAGTCTTCGTGCGGACGGGATATTAGTCTGCTGATAGTGAACTGGTTAGCTCGCAGGTCTTCCAGTTCATCGTAGCAGCAACATACACACACGCACAAAAAAAAATGAAAACTAGTCCGTGGGAGAGTTATGACTTAGATTACAATTGCGCTTTGTTCTGTTAATTTTTAGTAACACTCACAAAAAATGAAAATCAGTCTGTGGAAGAGTTATGACTTAGATTACAATTGCGCTACGTTCTCGAAGTCATATGAGTTCAGCCCGTAAGCTTCATCGAGAGAATACAAGCAAAACACCAGAGTAGCCCCAGTTCTACTGCTGCTGTTAGCGCAAGGTGAAATTAGCTAGAGTGGAGGGGTTATTATAAAAACTCTCATTATAAATTATGTAACAGACTGCAAACGATATAACCGAATTAAAAAATCAATTACTTTTCTTGGCATTGGCTTAAGAAAGCAAACAAATCAGAAATTAAATTGGTCTTATTGTAGAATTAACTCGTACAAAATAAATAATAAAGTTTTACTTGAATCAAGCGATCAAGAAATTGGATTAGAAAAATTTCAAGTTTCACAAATCCGTGAATGAACCAACTATATTATTTTGTGACCATTATACATTCTGAACAATAGTGTGAGACAGTAAGTGAGCAATAATGAAAATATGGTAGAACATCGCACAGAGCTGCGGGAGACACTTTGTGTACCTGAGTATAGGTATAGTGGAGGTGGAATGAATGTAAAAGAAATGGTGATGTGAGTGGGAGGAAGCGGTGGAGTGAGTGGACGAAGTGGTGGAGTGAGTGAGGAAGTGATGGGTTGAATAGGAAGAAAAGAGGTGGGGTTAGCGGGAAGAGAAGAGGCCGAGCTATTGGAAAGAGAAGAGGAAGAATGAGAGGGAATGGAAGAGTTGGGGTGAGTGTGAGAGCAGTCAGAGGGGGGAGGAAGGGATGAGCAGAGCAGAGGGGGGAGGGGGTGAGGGGGAGGAAAAGAGGTAGAGCAATAGAGACGATTAAGGCCGCCCCAGGGACGGCCAAATTACAGGTTAAGTGAGTTACTGAGGCAAGGTCAGGATGGGATCAAGTTAGACCTCAAACTTGACCGTGCTATTAGTCTTTTTCCAGTCAAATGAATTATTCGGCTGAGGCAGATAACAAAATTACACGCCTCGCTTCACTTAAGAACTAGATGCTGCTTTCGTCACGGGCTGCTTCTTTGAAATATCCCCTTCACACAGAGATACTGATACGGACAGAAAGCTTTGCACCTTTTATTTCATCTTGAAGGTCACTCACGGCTGTGCTTGAGTAGGTTGGAAATAAGTGGTGGACACAACGAATGCCTGCTTTCATTTTTGTATTATGGTGATATCTGATAAAATTGTACGACCTTGTGTGCACGGTCTAGTTATCTCGTTAGTGACTTACGTATTATTTGTTCTCAAGATAAGTTACATTACCAATTGGACGAATCCTAATGTGTGCAATAGTTCGCCCTATGTCAACATTTTGTGGCATTTAGTCTTTTAAAATGTAATAGATCGTTTAACCATTGACATTGTAAATCTATTTACATGCATTTCTCACTGAATAGAAAGATAAATTGGGATGTACGATAAAATAGGAAATGAAAATCTCCTTAAAGAAAATAATTTTTGATGATTTTGGGCAGTGGAGCTCCCATTTAAATCAATATTTGTTATTTCGTTACGTTGAAGACAAATATGGAATATGGAATCATTACCTTTTTCTGAACAGTTGTTCTGTTACACTTGTAATTGTTTCCTTATATTAATACATACATAATAAATAAATACATATATTACCGCGCTCTATTTGAGAGGAACAACTTGTACATGGACAATTTCTTGTCAAATGCGTGCGTCTTACGTGGTATTTTGGAGTGGCGAATTATCTCTTCTTAGAGATAATTCGATAATTCAAAGAGATAACTCTTATGAATTATCTCTTCTCTCATCGGCCCGTAATTGCTGTATTTTATTTGTTTGGCTTTTTTTAAATCCCAGCTCTGAAACAAGATCATGCGATAGTCGTAAGTTTTGCGTTGTGTTTTGTTCTATTGTTTAATGTTTTCGCACGCGACTGTAGAATTAACTCTTACTAAGCTCGTCACTATTTCACATGTGTTTTTTAGATTGCAAACTTCGGGAGCCGACTTCTATTGATTGCGTCAACAGAAAACTGAAAGATGAATGACTGACCCTCTCCATACTTCACCTCCATTGACTAGATATTTATTATCAAAATAGGCTTACGATGGTTTCAGATTTGGACGAAAAAACTTAAAGAATGACTGAAGAACTGCTCTGCATTTCGCAAAGTGACGTGACCCTTGAAGACAGTCGTATATTCCGAGAATTTTGATTTCTTCAAAAGTTCTATTCGCGAGCGCCCCTTGTGCATCAAACTTACGTATATACACACACTGCATGCCGTCCCTGAGTTTTCCTCACACAACGGTCTGTGAGCATTTCGAAAACTCAAGTCTGGTGTAAAAATTCACAGTTGTTTTCACCCTGAACACCACTGAGCTTTAATGAAATGATCGACTATAAAAAGCTTGAATCTGGCACAAAAAAAAATTTTAAATAAATGATCCTAAATTTTTCTCTTTACGAACGATGGTTCATGGCTACGCAATGTACTAGTATTGGACAATAATATTTACGTCCATTACAGTGCATTTCATCGTCCCAGTTCATTATTTTAATGTTATCAATTGTATTATATGCCATCCTATGTGGTTTTAAATGATACTTCTGTGTTTAAAATCAAAATTTAATTTTGAAACTTACCCAAAACCATCATTGAAATAACAGTCGAGAGGCTCTGGAATTGTTACTTTTTCTGAACTCGATTTAAAGGAGTAAGGTGCAGAAGGACATATTTGTAGATGTGTGTGTACGATGGTTCGTCTCACAGCATCAAATATAAAAATTAATTTAAATTAAAACGTGTGTTTATAGTGACATTAAATCATCTGCTTCTGCATTCTTTGTTTTGTTTAGGACTCGAAATAAATATATCGATCTAAATTTTTCGAATTTTTTCTTGAATTAGAGAAAAATGTGGAATCAGTTTATTAAAAATTTTTGTGGCTTACAGTTTATTATCTCAATATGGTAACTGTCATGGAGAGCGTAACAGAGTTAAAAAGACACAAGAGTTACTTTGTGGTTACCCCACAACTTATACTTATCTAAGAATAAAATCAACTCTACGAGAAATGAAATACGTCTAGCCCACGAACCTCCCCATTAAACCTCGGAAAGATCCGCAATAATGACTCGTAAGAGATATGTTCTCGTTAAAAATCAAAACATCTGTATAATCTGCTCTAGAATCCTTCAGAAGATTTCGGACGTCATGAATATTTAATACATGGAACACCAGCTTCCCAGCGTATGCACAACGCGACCTTCCTACGTTCGACGCCTTCTGCTCACCGCTACCCCGCCCTCCCTTCCTCTTCAGCGAGTGTTGCCTTGCCATCGAGGTGCCGCATCGCTTCTGCGAATGTACTTCTGTCTCTTAAAACTTCAACCATTCCCAAATTAATCAAATTTAATGAGATTAAGTATGGATTTTATTTTCTCAATTATTCAATCAGAATTGTAGATATTTCAATGGCAATTTGCACATTTTATCCCAGCCGTTTTTAACACGTTCGTTGTCGAGAGTAGAAGTCAGACGGCTTGGACGTTTACCCTCAGATGAGGCACAGACGTCAGGTCGTAAGCAAGGAGCTTGACGTCTAAGCGACATATCACCAGTTGGTTATAACCTCCGCACTTTGAGGTGTGATGACTTAAAATATAGAACGAGCTTGTTTGACCAGGATATCCCTCTCACACTATTATAATTTGTCTGCTTCAAAACTGACATTAAAGAATGGGAAATCTGATCTGCATCCAATTGATACCTATAGACACTTGTAATAATTTAAAAGCCTCTCTTCATTTTCACATCGCCGATTCCAAGTTGGAATATCGAACGAGACGGATACCAGCATTATCATTGTGTCTAATCAAGATTCTTTCCCAACAGCATTGTGATTTCCTATTGTGTATCATCGTTAACCAATGTCAAAAGTGAAATCAGTATTATTTTGTCATTGATTTCATTTGTTAGTTAAGAAGAGTGAGAGAGAGACAGAGATGAAGAGGAAAGAGAAGAGAGAGATGAATGTCATAAAAATTTTTTGACGAAACTGAACATGCATGAATAAATGATTCCCATAGAAATACCGCTTAACTGATATGTGCGACACGCTTGCCAAAATGAATCTTTTTATTTGTAATGGTTTACGATTCAGATACCCTACGTCGTGTTTAAATAAACGTTACGAAGAAGGGTACGTTTGGCCGACGATCACCTTCGCAAAAGAACCGCCATCAAAAATATATTATCGTCGATAAGAACAGCATGTGAACAGTTCTACTAACATCGCCCAGAACATCTCAACCAACGGTCTCTTCAGTCAACCTCGAGAAAGCGTC